>JASCZW010007692.1:0-61376 GCA_034211315.2 Aedes japonicus
TCAATACCTATTTGCCGTTTATTACATTTCTTGGGGGCAGAATGGTTTTGAAATGCCTTTTCAACTGACCACAATAAGATAATATGAATGAATCCTAAAACGGCATTTCAAAACATCATTTTACGAGTTCATAAAGACAAAAGAAAACCTTTGATAGGAGTAAACGACATTTGAGAAAATAATGATTTAAGATCGTTGTAAACAAGCTGTGTGATTCTCATAAACCCAACTAAAATATGAAACCTATTGGTACCTCTTCGTGCCATAATAAAACCAAATCGTATAGAAATGTGGCTTTCGCAAAACTTTAATAGAACTGAATAAAGCTGGATGGTTTTGGCAATGTTACTTGGGCAATCATCAATTCGCGAGCTTTTAATATTTTTTTTCGTTCAGAAAGGTAAAATTTTTGACCGGAGATTTGTCCTAAGTCCATGTGCACGTAAGTTTCATCGTCCATCTAAATTCATCCGTTGTGCTTGGTCAGTAATAGCTCGTACACGGGCCTTTGCAATTAGGTTTTATTTCAGCGTCCTGTTGGGTTGTTTGATTGCATAGCAGAAACGAAATCCTGTTTGCAAACAGATTCACTGAACTGTTCTGTGCGATGCAGTGAAGCTTATCGGCAAATAGAACTTGAAATATTTCGGAAGTTATCGACGACATATTCAGTTAGTTTTCGAAATACATAGAAGTTCAGGAATATTGAGGAAATTCATGGAATATTCAGAATTGTTGTTGGAATTTTCTGGAAGCTTTCGTAGTATCCACGAAATAGTCAGAGAGTTCTCGGAATATTCATAATTTCTTTAAATAGTCAAGAAAATTTCTTGAGTGTTTTATGTTCAAGATTCCCACTGGATTTCTCGAATTTATGTCAGTTTATCATATCATTCAGGAAGTATTCATGATATTTTTAAAATCCTCGGAAAAAATCAGAATGTTCTAGAAATCTTCAAGAAGTGTTCGATATGTTTGAAAATCTTTTCGACGTCTTTGGCATTTTCGTCAAGTTTTAGGAATATCAAAAAAATTCTATGAATATTGAGGAAGTACTCGGCTTATTCAGAGAGCTTTCGAACAGTTCAGAAAAAAATTAATGGAATCTATTGAAATATTCCGTAAGTCTTATAATATTCATTTAATTCTTGAAATATTTAAAAAGTTTCTTGAATATTTAGGGAATTCTTAGAAATATTCAGGAAGTTATAGGAATTTTCAGGAAGCTCTCGAAGTATCTCCAAATAAAGGGTGTTCCGATCAAAATTTGGCCAAACAACACAGTTTGCATTAATAAGTCAAATTCTTTTTCTTTTTCGAGTTCAGGTAATACAGAATACAGGAGAAATATTCAGCTAAGCTTCCTTTTTACCGAATGCGAATTGCCGGGTCTTTCGTTTAACACCTGCCATAAGATTTTGTACAGTCTCCTTGTCCACTTCATTCGCCGCAGAACGCCAGTTTGCCTTGAACTGTTTCTCGCTCACAACAGCTTTTTGAGTCTTCTTAAGGTTCCGCTTGACGATGGCCCAATATTGTTCGATTGGGCGGAGCTCTGGCGTGTTGGGAGGGTTCTTGTCCTTGAGCACCACTTGAACGTTGTTGGCAGCATACCACTCCATGGCCTTTTTTCCGTAATGGCAAGATGCCAAATCCGGCCAAAATAGAACGGAACAATTGTGTCGCTTCAGGAAAGGCAGTAGACGTTTTTGTAGGCACTCGCTCAGATAAATTTCCTGGTTGACGGTTCCGGTCGCAATGTAAACGTTGCTCTTCAAGCCACGGGTACAGATGGCCTGCCACACCAGATATTTCTTCGCGAACTTTGACAGTTTAATGTGCTTGAAAATATCTGCCACCTTCCCCGTCCGGTTTCCGTATAAAATTCCTGTCCAGAAAGCTGTTCAAAGTCTGCCTTGACGTAAGTTTCATCGTCCTGTACCGCGCAATCAAATTTCGCCAGTATCATCGTGTAGAAATTTCGCGATCGTGCTTTGGCCGACGTGTTTTGTTTATCGTCGCGATTTGGAGACACCACTCTCTTGAAAGTCGATAGTCCAGTTCGTTTTTTAGCTCTATCCACGGTTGAAGGCGCCATTCCCAGCTTCTTTGCGACATCTCGGACGAAGAAGTTAGGAAAACAGCGGGCAACTCTGTTTGTCGTCGCTGTGGCCTCCGGCTTTCGATTTACCTCCAATCCAGCTTTCTTGGCTGTCAACATTTGTTCACCGAACACATTTAATACGTTGGTCAAATAGTGGCGAACCAGCCCAGGAGGCTGAAAGCCACAATAATAAAGAAATGAAAAAAAAAAAAAAAATACGTTCGTCAAAGTTGATTTAGTCACATTCAACAATTTGCTTCTCTTCCTTCGACGACATTTTGATAACTGTAGTGCTAATTTCAAAATCAAAATAGAGGCATGATGCTACACGCACACATCTTCAAAATGAGGGGTATGTTAAAATTTTTAATGCCCGATGAAAGAAAATGTGCCAAGTTTGAGTCGACCAAATTTTAATCGAAACACCCTTTACTCAGGATGTGCTCGAAATTTTTTAGATTTATTTCTTTTCTGTCACCGAATACAAGACATAACCGGAATCGCATTCAACATAATCTTCGAAAATTCGAAAAGAATATTAAATGAATACCCAGGAAAAACAGTTTCGCTTTCTTGCAGACAAAATCTCCCATGACCTGATTTTCGTTATTCATAAGTGGAAGGCTGTTATCCATAAATATGTATCTATTGTTGATTGAGATCTCATCGAAGTTTCGATACATTCGAAGAAATGGCATTTATATAAACTTTTAATCCGCACACATGTTTTTCACTTTGCAAACAATTCGTACTGCCATACGAGACAATTACGATGATCCATCACCCTGTAGATCGGGCTGCCCCATAATAAATCCACCACACACACACAGACACACACCAATTTATTCTTGATAATCACACCCGGAACCTTCCATCATCGTACCATAGGAAATGCTGTCGAAATCCCGCGCATCCGATTCGGGCATCAAGCTGGAGGTGAACGAAAAAATCCTGGACGCCTGTACCACCCTGATGCAAGCGATCCGCATCCTGGTTCAGAAATCGCGTCTTCTGCAGTCGGAAGTCGTTGCCCTCGGAAGAGGAACCGCCTCGGCGAAGGAGTTCTACAAACGGAACCACCAGTGGACCCGAGGGCTTGATTTCAGCCGCCAAGAGTGTCGCCCAGGGTGCTAACTTTTTGGTGTAAGTAATTCGCTCCAATATTACGATGTATGTTCCAGTAAAATTTACCACCAATTTCAGGACGGCTGCCAACAAAACCGTATCGGGAGGGCTCGCCATCAGTTGGATCTAATCGTGGCGGCGCAAGAAATTGCAGCTTGCACCGCACAGCTGGTAGTGGCCTAGCCGCGTAAAGGCGCCACGGGGAAGTCAGAACCCTAGCAGCGTTGGGTTCTGCCGCCTCGAAGAATGTCACTCAAGCTCACCGGCATCGTCGTAGCAACTGCCAAAGATTGTAGCCAACGGTTAGAAGATTCGCAAGACATGGACCTGGGATCGCTGACCGTTCATCAGGCCAAGACCAAGGAGATGGAAATCCAGGTCAAGGTTCTCGAACTAGAACAGGCCCTGCAAATGGAACGGATGAGGCTGGCAGCATTCCGAAAGAAAAACTATCAATCACCAGTGGAAGACTAAATCCCAAATCATTGAACTTATTTATCATCTCTCTAAAAACGATGCAATGCGATCAGTAACTTATTATCAATCGTAGAATTACCGCAAGACAATACTATATCAATATCATGACATGTGTAGTGGAGATTATCAATGAATGAAACATCACCGATCAAATCCAATGTATTTGCACCCACCTGTCGAGAACAAAATATTTAGCGAATGAGTAGAAAACTGATGTCAAAAAAGCCATCAATAGATCGAAACAATGTTGGAACCTGACCAACAAAACTATATCCGGAAGGTATTGGTGTAATAATTGTCAAACAATTGAAGCACGTTATTTAAAATTTATCTATTTCTTCATTTTCAAAATCACAACCATCGAATTTTATTCGCTCTGTAATGCTATTATGTACTGTTATATTTGTATAAAAGTATTTTAAATAAACAAAAATTACGTAACTGAGTATCCATTAAGTAAACAACAAAGATAATCAAAACGGTCGAATGAAAGTTGTGTCCTTAGAGCAGATCGTAGGGATAGTACGTGAACCAAATACAAATTATACCTATTTGAATGATCGACAGTGCGGACTAAAAGTGGTTAGTGTAGTTAATTATTTTGCCTTACTTTTTTGTCCCCAACGGATGAACGTTATTCGAACAAATTGTTGGTATATTTTTTATATTGAAACAGTTTAGTCTAAGAATTTTCGATAGGTCAAATAAATGCTAACTTTATACTATTTTAGAATGAGGCTTGTAGTTTATTTTTTACAATCCGAAAATGCCAGAGGTGGGGGGGTGGAGGGAGGCGTATTTTAAAACAAAACAAAAATACGACCAGAAAGTATAAGGCTCTCACTTATGGAGTATTCAAGTCTCTTTGCAGAATGTTGATTCTGAAACTCGCACGTGATTAGTTTATGTCGGGGTCAAACACACGGAGCGCTGGTAGTTCAGCATGTTGCTCCTAAAGTTAACATTTTTGCAAAAGCTACCTGGCTATCTTTGTCTTTTATTCGAAAAAAATGACAATAAGAAAAGTGTACCAGCACCAATACTCCAGTTATGGCTCTAAAGCCTCATAACATATTACAATATTTTTTCATATAGACTGATTCCACGCCAAATCGGTCGGTCACCAAACTCAACTATCTTCGATTTTGATGAAACTTGGTGCACGTCTTCGGTATGTTGAAAAAAAAAATCCACTGGTGTTAAGATTATTTGGATTCAAGAGTAACTTTTGAGATGGGTGTATGTTTTTTCCAACATTTTGCATGAAAAATCGTAGTTCAAAACCATTACATTTAGAAAAAACTTTATATGGGGAGTTGTAGAGAACTAAAAAGGCTTTGTAAAAAAAATGTACACTGAAAAAAATTTTTTTCATAAAGAAAAATCGAAAATAAATACTAAAATCAAATATAAAAAAAACATATTTTTAATATTTTTCAAATTTGTTTACGGAAATTTGAGAAAAAAACACGTTTTGAAAAAAACTCTCAGGATGGACGCTCTTATAATAAAAAGTTTTCCGAAAGAGCGAACTTTGGTGCATATTTCAAATTTTGGTTATTCATTATTATAAATGAAAATTAATTATACAATATGATTTTGGAGATCATTCAAAACAATAATGATGATAATGATAAATCACCTGAACGCAACCGTTTTCGAGATTTTTCGGTTTTATTTCAATAGAATGAAAAACCTCAGAAAATTCGCTCTTTTCTTAAGTTAATCGAGATTTCCACCAGAAATGATAAATTTTCCAAGATCTTCATATTATAACGTTCACATTACTCTAATGTCCTCTTTTCTTTTGATATCAGGATGATAAGAACTCATTTGAAAAGAACAAGATAAATAGCACTATTGTTTTAATATTGCAATCAATATATTTATAATTGTTTTATGGCTGTATCGGTCGGAGGCCGCTCAGAGAATGAAAGTAACACTGCGTGAGATAGATGTCGCAGGGATGCGACAAGTGTGAAATGGACAGATGATGAAATTATGCGGAGGGTCATATAGAAGAAGCATATTAATCGAACTGCTGACTATTTTGCCAAGCTCCAACGATGTTAGAGGTCGAGTGTGGTGTGAAAGCTACACTCCGAACAGTTCGGTGATGTAGCGATGAAAGTAACACATATTGTTTAAGGTAGGTAGACAAATAGCAGCTATAACGTATGTCAGGTATATCTTCTCATAAAAAAACAGCTAATGTACGCTGCCTGTAAACTACCAGAGATGTTTTATACCTGCATTTCCAAAGGTACCACAGCCAATATATATGCTCATACATAGTCGCATTCATCAGTAAAATCTATCTGAGTGAACTGAAAATGGAGTTTAACATGAAGAAGTGTTGTATGCCGTTTCCCACTAAACGGTGCTCAAAAAACCTTCGTAAATTAACCGAACAAAATGTCAAAAACTCAGTTTATGGGCAAAACACATTTGGACGCTTCTTTGATGATTTGTGATAATTGTCGTTTGCATTTAAATAGAACGGAACAATCCATGCTGCAATTTCGGAGCCTAGTGAGAAACCATCAATTACTAACATTATGGATCCACAACCATCTACATCACGGCAAGTAGACTTGTATGGTCTCAGGAAACGCCATCGGCAATATCATTAATGTCAGTGCCATCTGATAGCAGTGTGCAAGATTATTCAAGGCGCCATAATATTGAGCTATTTAACAAGGGCGTAGCTGGAATCAACGTTTCGCCAATATCGGCTAAAAGTTCTGAACGTAAATTATGCCCGCAAAAGTTCAAAGATGTTTCAAACGGCATTCGGACACACATATTTGGGGATCAAGCGGAGAGGATGACCTGGAACAATTGAAAGTGAAAGCAGCCGAGATATGACGAAATAATCGCGCAGCTAAAGGACCGGTATGCTGATCCAGAAACTTCGAGGACGATCAAGTAGGATACTTTCGGTTTTACCACAATCTTGGACAAATCAAGAGTAATGGCAGGATTTGGAATAACAAACAAGTACATCGTATCACAAGCTAAATTCACTGCAAAGCACGAAGGTGTTTTAGCTGCCCTAACGAAAAGCTGGGACACGGTCTGAACCGGAATAAAAACCAAATTTTGCAATTTTACGACAGTGATGAGATTACACGAGCAACCTCTGGTATGAACGACTACGTTTCAGTGAGAGTGAAGGTAAGAGGTTCATATTCAAAAGCGCCTTTAGTTTGTTCGTTAAGAGAAACTTTCATTAAATTTCAAGAGATGCATCAAAATGCTGTTGGGTTTAGCTCTTTGCAGCACTAAGGACCAAAGCATTGCAAATTACTAGCAGCACAGGTTCTCATAACATTTGTGTTTGCACCATTCATGAGAACATTAACTTGATGCTTCATGATCTTAGAAAATATTCATTCGAGAATGATTATAAATTGTGTTTTGAAGAAATATTATGTAGCTCATCAACTAGAACTAAAAAATGTTACCTCCGTGAATGCGAACGATGTCCAGGCTTTTCAGATTTTGAGAGTAGTTTAACAGACAAATTAGAAAAACGTGGTTTAGTTGAAAATATCTTTTTGAGCAATGGATTTCAACTGATAGATGTAGATTTAGAGACACTTGTTAAACCAATTGATGAATTTATTGCTTATTTTTGTGAAAAGTTGGAACAATTAGTATCCCACGATTTTGTCAAATCTCAGCAGTCTAGTTTCTTGAGAGATTATAAAAGTTGTCTTAAAGACGACGATAATAATAATTTGTGATTTTCTGAAAATTATTCATTTGTTTTTCAAGATGCTGTTCAAAGTAGTTATTGGAGTAATGAGCAAGCTACTATTCACCCTTTTGTCATTTATTCACGGAATCTGGAATACTTAAAAATATCAGTTTCATTGTTATCTCAGAAGTGTTGAAACATGATACGATTGCGGTGCAGGTGTTTATTTCAAACTAATAAACTTTTGCAAACAAAAATTAAAGTAAAGACTACGTTTATGTCTGACAGGGCAGCATCCAATATAAAAATAGGAAGAACTTTGCAAGCCTTTGTAAGTTTAAAGAAATACAATATGATGCTGAATGGCATTTTTCGCAACATCCACGGTAAGGGACCTTGCGATGCAATTGGTGGTACATTAAAACGAATGGCAAGATATGCAAGCCTTGCTGTACAACATGAACACCCTATAAAAGTGCATTAGAGTTATTCGAATGGGCGAACCAAAAAGTGATGATTGTTTAACAAAATGTCGTTTTGTTATGTATCACATGAAGAGTATGAACAGGGGGTAGCAGAATGGAATGAAATTTACCGACAGACTAAAACGATTGCAGGTACACAAAGTACCACTCATTCGTTCCAATTTCAGAAAACGAAGTTTTGTAAAACTATTTTCGAATGACGAAGAAGGCAAGTTCATAATATATATAAAAGCAATCAATAGTTTATATAATGTTTATGTAATATTATCAATGACCGAGACTAATAAATGGTATATATAAATATAAATCCAACCATAATTCATTATTTTTATCTTATAACTTTAAGTGAAGCTTTTTCAATCGACGAGCTGTTAAGAGTAAGTAAAGGCACATACATGTGTTTTAAAGACTAAAAACACAAGAGAAACAATCGTTAGCTATTGTTGTTTTAATATCACGAGTAATTTATGAAAGGGCGTATTTTTGAGGTTTTGAAATTTTATTGAAAGAAAATCAGAAATATCTTGAAAACAGTTGCGTTTACGTGGTTTATCATTATCATCATTATTGTTTGTAATGATCTCCAAAACATATTGTAACATCAAAATTTATTTATAAGAATGAATAACTAAAATTTGAAATATACACCAAAGTTCGCTATTTGAAAAACTTTTATTATAAGAGCGTCCATCCTAGAGTTTTTTAAAACGTGTATTTTTTCCTCAAATTTCCATACAACAAATTAAAAAATATTAAAAATATGTTTTTTTAGATATTTTATTTTTAGTAATTATTTTTGATTTTCTTGATGAAAAAAAAATTTTTTTCTGTGTATATTTTTTAAGAAAAACTTTTTAGTTCCTACAATTCCCTTATATAAAGTTTTCTCTAAATGTAATGGTTTTGAACTACGATTTTTCAAGTAAAATGTTGGAAAAACACATACGCCCATCTCAAAAGTTACTCTTGAACCCAAATTATCTTAACACCAGTGGAATTTTTTTTTCCAACGTACCGAACTCATGTGCCAAGTTTCATCCAAATCAATGATGATCGGGTATGATTTTTGGGATTTCCGGCACATTCTGGATGGAATCCCTCTATACTGAAAATTTATTTTCGTAAATTAACTTTCACTTCGTAAACATGGATTTTGTACATAGAACAAATATCTCGTAAATTAAATGAAACAGTAATGTTGCTTATCATCTGGTAAAATGCTATCATTAAACCTTTTTGTACAATGCACAAAATGAATTTCGTGAAGGCCAGCCAATCGCTGCTTCTCTTCGATCGTAGGTATAGGCTAAACAGGACACGAAAATGCCTTTGAAGCTTGTTGGCATCGCTTCAGTTACAGCCAACAGCTGCTGAAAACTTTGTTAACGCCATCGCTGTGCTGCACAACTTCATGAAATGTCAAGACGGAAATCAGTATGCGCCTCAACTCTTCATCGATCTAATAGTGGAAAATGGTGAAATAATCGCAACAGGCGAATGGCGTTTAGAGATTAAAGGTGTCGCCACACGGCAGCTATTTCTAGTATATAGTGAGCTATATGCTAGCAAACTATATGATAGTTCATAGGAACACCTTAACTATGCAGTGATAGCATAGACTAACTCTAAGACCAGTAGGTCCCGAACAAATACGATTTTTTTCTTGGCTCAGTCAGTACTAGCACATCGGTCCCAAGCTCGATAATGCGCCCCTAATAATGAACTCACACGAACACACTCTCAAATATTCTGTCAAAATAACACAGCAAATCAAAACAAAGGCGCAAACATGTACAGCAAGGTGCTGGCTTCAAGGTGTACTTCGGACCAAGGGGTTCTACAACAGTGAACCAATTTCAAATCGCTAGTTGCATATTGATTGTTGGTGATAGCTCATAGTTATGACTTGCATACGTTAGTTGTGTCGTGCGTAGCAATAGTTTCTATGTTATAGTAGTAGGCTATGAACTATTCCATCCGGACGGAATAGTTCATAATTCATTGGTCGAAGTTTTTTGACAGTTCGTTTTAATGTTCTGCTAGTTTGTGATTTCGCACAAGCAAAAATGGGCCAGGAAAACGAAATTCTACTTGATTGAGCTGTGAGAGCAACATCCGGTGTTTCGGAAGCCAACTAATTCCGATCACTTGTGGAAGTGTATACTTCAAAGGAAGTGTATTATTTCGCTTTGCAATTCCTCATCCAAAGAAAGTCTAGACCAGGGGATTTTGATACCTAACTAAGTACTAAGGTTTTCAAGATGACAATGCTGAGACGCAGATTACGATTCTACCAGTTCCTATGTTCAACCTTTGAATTTGTTCCCTGACTCCAACGTACAATCACCCGTTTTGAAACTTGAAAAACTAAGTGGATCGAAACCAAATTTGAAGCGTAAAAAGTCATCATATGATGAAGTGGCGCTTCTCTCGAACTGCGCCGAAATCGTGTCCGAACCAAAAAATCGGACCACTATTCTGGGTGAATGAACCAACTCGTTGCTCGAGACGGTATGGGACGTTATGACTGTTTAGGATAGCAAATATTCAATGGCGTTGAGGGACTTGAATAACAAATTTGAGCAGGCCTATGAAAAGAAAATAATTTTCAGAATGTCTCTAGAGCAGCTGATCGTCCTCGCGTCAGATGAGCCATACAACTTGCCCACCATCGGAGCCGAAATCTCAGGAACTTGAACCGGCATCAGACTGCCCAACAGCAATCGGTAAATACCACACCATCTCGGATCCTTCCTTTTTTCTCTAACGTTGACATACGTAAATTTGTATCACTATATTTTTTAAATAATCACTGAAGCTCTCTGCAGGAGCTTTTATACTAACGTGCTTTCCGTCTAAAGCTCCTACACAATCGGAAAACCATTTTTCTTCAAAATCACGTGAAATTGACAGCCACTCCTATTCTTAATAATTTTTTAAATAAAATTGTCATTTTAATTTCATTTCAATTTTGCTGTTCAAAGAACCGGTATATACAAATAATTTAAAACCTTAAAGCAATGAATTTAACCGATTTCCCTGAATTTCTCTGAAGAACTTTCCTGAAATTCGCAGAAGAACTTCCCTGAACTTCTCTGAAGAACATCCTCGAAGTTCTCTGAAGAATTTCCCTGAACTTCTATAAATACCTTTCCTGAGTTTCTGTGAAGAACTTCCCTGAAATTCCTCGGAGGAACTTCCCTGAAATTACTTTCCTGAAATTCTCTGAATAAATTTTCTTAAACTTCTCTGAAGAACAACCAAGGTAACCAATAAGCATTAGCATATGCAGTAAATCAACCCTAAATCTACATTTTAGATGCTACAAGCATTATATTTGCATTATATCAGCATCTTGAAAGCTATCGGTAGTAAAGCTCCATTTCAAAGCTATTTAAATGCTTGTAGCCTGTAATAAGCATCTTGAATGCAAAATAGCATTAATGAAGCATTATCATAGCATTGTAGTAAAGAAGCCGTATATTGGGCCAAAAGTGGCATTTACGACGACCTCAATGCTTGATAGGTTGCCGTAAAGACGCTTTGGAACTGCTTATTGGTTACCTGGGGAGCTGAAAAATTATCTGAAGCTCTCTGAAGAACTTCCCTGATTTCCTCTAAAGAAATTTCCTGAACTTCTCTGAAGAGCTTCTCTAAAATTCTCTAAAGAACTGACTTCTCTGAAAAATTTCGCTGAGCTAGTGATCCGGATCTTCATAACCCAACTTCTTCAGCAATTTAGCCTCAATTCCATAGCCTTCAAGACAAGCAATCCACGATTTTGTCCAGACTTTTCGGGTTTTTTGTTTTATCCGCCTTTTTAATTTAATGTAAAAAAAAAGTAATACCGCTGCGGTAAAGATTTCTACTAAATAGCTACACTTACTTCATAGCTCATAGTTTTGCAAAACCGTTTGTCGAATCTTATAGAACTATGAAATAGATATCTGAACGGCTACATCATAGTGAGCTGTAGCATAGATTTGAAACGCTATGTCTTTCGTCCTGCGACAAACAGTTTGATTTTTTTCAGAACCAAATCACGGACATGTTGCATTTTGATGGTACTTGAATTACCATATTTCTGCAGCCACACTTTGAACAAATGTTTCCGGAGCATTTTCAAATCACACAATCTGAGTCAAGTGAAAACTCAAACTCAACTGTTCCTGTAAAAAAACGAAACTATTCTAAGTTACTTGACCTTTAAATGTGCTAGCTCTTGCGCAAAAGGATCCAAGGGTGCGGTTAATTATTTCGGGAATTTAAAAAAAATACATATTGATAGAAAAAGAAAAAGGTACACCCGAAAAGACGAACTGAAAACTTGATGTGCTCGTTGAACAAACTGTGTAAAATTTGGCTGCAAAAGTTTGCCGGTGTCTGAGATATTGTTGTTGAGAAGTTTTTCCTTCAAACTGCTTTAAAACTCAAATAAAGCCATTTAGACAGTTGACGTCTTCAGCAAAGTTGTGCGTTGTTGATAATTTGTTGATAACTTTGTTGAACATTTTTAATCGATCTGGTAAGGTTTTAGCCACAAAAAAGTAAAAACAAGTTTTAAGTTAGTTTATATGCTAAATCAATTATATATCAGAATGCTTTCGATGAAGATACTAACTATTTCCAGCAAAGTTTCATTAAATATATTGTACTAAAACTTTGCTGACGACACTAGCCTTCTATCTTGTACCCACATAAAGTTATTTTTTTCAAAGAAAAGTATCACTTAAGTAAAACTTTTGATAAGTATATGAAAAATTGTGAAATAACAGTTCTAGAAACCTTTGCATAGACGCCAAAGTGCTAAAATGTCAGAAAAAGTGTTAAAACACTTTTGACCGTCTTTTTACAGATTCGTCTCAGTGTGCGCCGTGTGGCGGCACCTTAAGAATTTTATACTGGCCTAAACCTAGGACAGGACCTGCCAGCTGTTAGTGCAAAAACAAAACCATTTAGCTGTCAAAAAATACCGTTTTTTATTGGCCGCTGTGACAACCGCCTCTACCGCCTCCGTTGAGTTACGTTACAAGCAGTCAATTTGTTGTTGGTTTGGCAGTGTTGCTAGTTATGAAAATCAGAAGTTTGCTCATACTAGAAAATGATAAACTGTTGGGTTTTTGGATCGCTCCTCCTAAAAATGATACTTTCTGGAAAAAATAAAGATCCGAAAAAAGCTTACGAAGAGAACGCGTATTATTTATTTGAATTTGAATTTTATATCATCCTTTTCTTCCCTATAAGGCAGTTTTGTATTCGTAGAGCCTCAAATTCACGAACCTATCCATTCAAAATATTGACAATTGTTAAACGTTTACTTTGTTGAATATTAGCAAGTATTAATAGAATATCGACCAATTTTGATTATATTTTTAATTACATTATTTTCAATTGGATTACTGTGTAAACATATCTGGCAACACTGGAGCGACCCCCGTATCATAGCAATCATAAATTTATAAGGGGTCATCTCTCTCTGAGCTGGCAGGTCCTTTGCTAGATTTGAATAAGGCTCGTCTGACGTTTAATCCAGGCCTATGACTAGGACCACTTTTACACGTAGACAACACCACAGCAAGCTCAGCTGCCAAAACTATGTCAACATTGTAAGTTGTGTCTGTTGTTGCTCGTTTTCGTTGTGCAAGTCATACAAAGCAGAAAGATCGCTTTTTGTGGTGTTTCAATTCAAAACAAACAACCAAAACAAATGATTATACTTCAATTTGACAGCTGACAGCGGACCCAAATCAATTTGGGCCCAGGACATCCTGTCTACTGTCAATCACTGCTATTGATATAGGCTTGTCAATGGCCTGGTTTAATACTACGGGTAGGAACGTAGGATTGTTTACAAACAATCAATCTTTTGACGTTTGGTTGTTAGAGATGTTGACTACAGGAAAATCTCTGTCCGCCAGATCCCTGCTAACGACTGAACAACTAAACAGAGTTTATTTTGATCTCACACGGTATTTATAAACAAATTGTAAATTATCACGTAGGCCATGAAAAATTGATATTATTTGAAAATTGAAGCGGTGCTTTGCTGTGAGATCTGCCTTGATGAGGTTTAACAAACTATATGAGAGTGGTTGAATGCAGAGACGTAGTAAGAGTTGATGGCGCCCCTGGCAAACCAAGAAAATGACGCCCCAACTTATATTACTTTTGGCAAGTTTTGTTTCAATTAGTCATTAAATCTGCTCCTGGATGATTTGAGACTTATGTTGACAAAATTATTTATATTATTGTAAATATTGCGCATAATGAATTAACAATATTTTATCTACATCGACTCATTTTTATCGAACATATACAAGTTTGTGTTATATCTAGCCTAGTAGATCAGTACAGTAAGAAAAATACATGTTTAAAAAAAATCGGTTCAAATAACTTTTATTCACGTTTATATTAATTGAAAGTTCAAATTAATTCATAACTTCGCCTAACGTGCCTTAGCTGAAGCAAACTGATCAACAATAAAATCTAAATCAAGATCTGGTAGCGATTCCTTTTCTATCGAAATAATGGCCAAGCCAGAGGTCTTACATGATTCTAGAAGATAGACACAGTTTTCAAAATGATTCGCCATTTCTCAGTTTCTTTTTGAATTTCATGCAAAAAGTCAATAAGTCAAAATCAACCGCTTTACCAAGTAACATCCTTTTTTGAAAATCCTTCCACATGAAGAAACATTCTCGGTGGATCGATGAATTCCAGTTTGAATAATTGGATTAACATTATACAATCATCAAATCCTTTTCAGAAATCCGAGAAAATGTTACGAAACATAAATTTACCAAACAGCAAAACAGGAAAAAAAAACCGCGTTCGACGAAACACTGTAAAGCATCCATTGACGTTTAACTATTTCTCCGTTTTTCAGCTCTTTGTAAAACCAATTAAGTTATTGAGTGAAAATGCATTTTTCAGGCTCAGGCTTCTGGATCTGAGCCTGAAAAATGCATTTTCACTCAATAACTTGAGCACCTCCAGCTTCAGTGCCCCTGTGGCCTGACTAGCCTGGTTATTTTAAAGCACAGTGGCGATTATCATTATTCATTACGGATATTTGAAGTACCCTTAATAGAACATAAAGATACAGCAGCAAACTATTACGTCGGCTATGTAGTTTCCATATTTTTTTAGTGTGTATATATGCAACATATAGGGTAAGGAACGGCTTCAGCACCTCGGGACCCTATTCCAAGCACGGGGTAAACGTAAACCTATATATGCAACATATATAATAAGAAACTTAGTTCCTTTTTTTAAATATTGTTGAGTGCCCTTTTTGAAACCTCCATATAATTTGTACATCATTTAGAAGGGTATCAGTTGTTGAATAAATTAACGTTAAGTTTAGCTGCTAATACTTGCTAACCTGTAATCTATGCATCCTCGAAGATAGCTCAAACAATTCATTAATACCGACGTAAATCCTTTAAATGAAGAGATGATGATAAGTTATATTCTAAAAAAAAGTGTATTTTTAAAGTACCTTAAACTCTGTAGAACATTTAAAAAATAGGACAATTTGAATAAAAAAGTAATGATAAAAAAACGAGTTTGTATTACATTTTTCATTACTTTGCCACCCTACAACTTCGTGCAGTTAAGAGATAGAAAGTTTTTATGTTGTACAAAGTTTCATGAAATGACATAATCTACAATGTTTTAATACATGGTTATCGATTTGAACCAGAAATATTTTTTTTTTATCTAGGTGCACACTTAGAAAATAACACCGAACTCGGTTCAATCTTCTACCGAACCACACCGGTTACCTACAAGAAATCGAATAAATCGTTTATATATATATATATATATATATATATATATATATATATATATATATATATATATATATATATATATATATATATATATATATATATATATATATATATATATATATATATATATACTGTTTTTGGTTGACTTCTTAGAACCAAACCCGAGTTTCGGTTACTATATAATATGTTTGACAGATAAATATGAAAGATGGACCGAACAGTACGGTAAAGCAAGGATAATCAAGAGTTTGGTGCACGAGAAAACTCGGTCAACTGAACCGAGCATTCGCTGAATATTCTTAAACGTCAAACACTTCTCTTTGAGTCAATTCCACGACGGCAATGTCTACCGAAAACCTCGGTTAAAGGGCGAACACGAAATTATTGCGACACCGAAAATGTCATGCCAATTTTCTTATAATGTTTAGAATCAAACCAAAATTTTAGGGTAGTTTTATACATATATTTACTTCAAAAAACAAAAGAAAAGTTAATCGATGGAGCCTTGAGTGTAAAATTGAACGCATTTTCGCTTGATGCCATCCATCACAGTCTTTACAGTGTCATCCGGTACCAGTTTCGCAGTTTTTTTTTTTTTTTTTTTTTCATTTTCTTAACATGTCCTTCTCGTCTTTGACTGTCTTCTTGCTATTCCGAAGTTCCCGCTTCATCATTGCCCAGTACTGCTCCACCGGGCGCAGCTCCGGACAGTTTGGCGGATTCATGTCCTTTGGAACAAAATGGACAGAATTGGCCTCATACCACTCCAGGACTTTTTTAGAATAGTGGCATGATGCCAAATCTGGCCAAAATAGCGGAGCATCGTCGTGCTGCTGCAAGAACGGCAAAAGGCGCTTCTCGAGGCACTCAGATTTGTAGATCTCGCCATTTACTGTGCCCTTTGTCACGAAAGGCTCACTCCTCAGTCCGCAAGAGCAGATGGCCTGCCAAATGAGATATTTGGAGGCGAACTTCGACATTTTCTTCTTCTTAAATTTGTCGTCCACATAGAACTGGCTCTTGTCGGTAAAAAACTCCAACCCCGGAATTTGCTTAAAATCGGCTTTTATATACGTTTCGTCGTCCATCACACAGCAGCCATATTTTGTCAGCATCTTCTCGTAGAGCTTCCGTGTCCGAGTTTTAGCCGTCGATTGTTGCCGCTCATCGCGGTTTGGGAAATTCTGTACCTTGTATGTATGTAGTCCAGCTCTCCTCTTTGAATTCTGGACGTAGCTCTGCGACATGCCGATCTTTTTAGCCAAATCACGGCTTGAGACGTTGGGATTTGCTTTAATCATCCGTTTCACCTTTCCCTCCGTCTTTTTGTTCTCCGGTCCCGGTTTTCTTCCAGCTACTTTGCCGTGGTCCAACGTCAACCGCTCCTGGAACCGCTTCAACACTCTGGAGACGGTTGAATGGTGAATGTTCAACATTTTCCCCAACTGCCGGTGCGACAGGTCAGGAAATTCCAGGTGTTTGGAAAGAATTTGTTCTCTCGACTCGCGTTGGTTCACCTCCATTTTCGTTGAATCGAAAAACACGACTTCGAGTTTGACAGCATGTAAACAATACACATCAATGAGAAAGTGTGCAAAATTTGGTTGATTTTTACCCGATGGTAAAAAAGTTATGCCTTGTTGAATGTGTCGCAATAGTTTCGTGTTCGCCCTTTATTTTAACTGACTTGATAAGACCTGAAAAATCGTCAGCCATTTTATCTCCCGTGAGCGCGTGAAACGTGTTTTGCCCAAATTCTCCCTACTGTGTCGTTTTTTCAGATGAAAATGACAACAACAGGAACGTGCACGTCGTTTAGTAATGTATGAGGATTATGAGGATGAGGTTCAATAAACAATGTAACTGACAAAATTGGTTTTAAGACTGCCATAATATTTGAGTAAACCAATGTTCGGTTATTGCTGATTGGATTTGTTTTCTACATAAAATTTGACAGTTTGCTAGAAAATAATAATTTAACGAAAACTCGGTTGCTCCAATTTGAACTGAACAGACAACCGAGCGCTTCCTGCAAAAATAAAGTACTCAAAAAATGTAGAAACATTGTAGAAGACATCAATGGGCCACACCTAATAATTTCACCGCAAATACCCATGTCCCACTATTCTTTTATTTCGTCCCACTGTGGCGGCGCTGTAATAAATGAAAGAGAGCGAGACCGAAGAGAATCTTTTAAACTTAGATTCACCCTAATGGAAAAATAACCCGAGATATAGACTTTTTTTAAATCTATGGAACTAATGGAACGTGGGGTTAACTGATTGGCCAAAAACTTTGGATTTTTTATTAGCAGACTAGAACAAGTAAATCAGTAATTTTTGGTTCGAATCGAAGAAGGTCGATGCATTTCTTGGGTCACTTAATAAACCTGTGATCCTTCAGAGGTTCACCACTTCAATTGCGTTGAAGTTTTTCCGAGGTGGTTTGACGAATGTTTATTTCAGCTACTTATTTGTCATTGCTTTCCAATAAAAACTTGACCCACAAGCCTGCGATACGCATTTAAATTGTAAAACATTAACATACTCGTGAAATAAACTCAACTTGTTTACAACTCGTTATGACGGATTGAGCTTGTTGCCGGTTGGAGGCTCGCCCCATTCCTGCGTTGCTAGTCAAATCGCCAGCCTCCCTCGCCAATTAATCCCACCACGGACGGTCAGTCTATTTTTCCCAGATGTCCTCCAAACGCCTTCTCGACCATCGGCCTACTCGGTGCAAAACATCTGGAACCCATGCGGTCAAACGGGTTTCCATCGATCATCCGATATCCAGACAAACAACAACATTTGAGGACAAGAAAAACACTCTTTTGATAAGGCTCATTATACATTCGAACTCCAATCGAACGGAATTCTGTTTGGTCAGCATCAGAACAGAGCCGAGCAGTAGGTGGTGGCGTCATTTGAAATATTTGAATGGCGACTGATCCCCTGAAGAAAAAAAAAGCGAGCTGGACGCCGGTAAACCTGTTTCGGCCATTTCGGTTGACAACGTCATAAAGTTGAATTCGATACAAGGGAAATTTTCCTCGGTCGAAGCAATTTCTAGAAAGTGGTTGAATTTTTGTTTATGAAATTTGAATGCGATCGAAATGCTTAAATAGTTAGAATCGATGATTTTGTTGATTGCATAACACAGTAACCTCCGACGCATGAGAAATTGCATATCATTTGGTGGTAGGTTTCTGCAAAAACTCGCCAAACAGCGCAAAAGCACAAATCATGTTGCCAGGTTGCCTACTGCGATCATCTCTTGGATGTTTGCGAAAACAAAAACAACATACCGCATCATCAAACAGGTAAGTTGACTTGTTTATCTAATTCGGACTTGCAGTCCCCCCGAACATCGGTAGCCGTTGTTGGCTCAAAACAAATTCCTGTCCTCACCACTGACTGTCAGCACCCGCAATCGATCCGAAGGTACTTTGTAGAACCAAGCAGATAACCCCGCAGCACAATGTTCCGGGTGAAAATTCCACCTACCTACCTTCTTTCCGATCGGCAACCAACCGGCGGCATAAAATCCATCAGTCTGCGCGCTTGGAAACACAACCAGTTCCGAAGCAGTGCACACGCGCGCGCCCCCGGCTGACTAATGCGACTGCCCTGAACGAAATCCTATAAAAGGTGGTGCCGGGCCGGCGTTAGCAGGCAAGTTTGAATTTGAACGTGGCGCGTAACGGAGCGTATTACGATTTGTGAAACGGTAAGGTAGTAGTTCAAGAACGCTTCTTGAGACATCCTGATTAGCAAGTGTGCTGTTCGACCGGAAAGATCGGAAAGGGTGTAGAACGGAGAAGCTGCCGAAGTGTGAGAGCGCTTGTGTTTGCGGAACTAGTGAAGCTTTTACGTGAAAAATGGTGAGTGAAAAAGTGGATGCCAAGTGGGTATCTAACATATGAGAAGATGGAGTGAAATTTTGGGAATGTGATTGTTTGAAGAAAAAGTTTACGACGTTGAAAGTTTAAAGCCAGAAGCCATATGATAGTGTTCAGATAGTATCGTATATTACTAAATTTTATGTCAAAATCGGATATAGTGGTAGTATTCAGCATATTATGTTTAAAATCAATCGCAAATAGAACAAATTACGGACTTATTCACAAAATCAGATTGCATAGAAAGACTTTTCAAATGAAATTTGTTTTTGCATATTGAATCGCATACGATGCTAAATCGGAAAAATGGTATTTGAACGTTTATGACCTCCATTTTTGCCAGTATAAGCTATATAAACGCATGCTATACGATGTGTTTGCTCTCACATATGTTGATTTGTGATTTCATGTGACAATTGCAGGAGGCATTTATTTCATAGAAAATAAGAATTGAAGTCAATACTATACACACACAGTTCTTGACGGCGCCGGTAGTTTAGAGATTAAGAACCAAACGCAATGTGTTCGAAAACGGAACGACAACGGCAAGTATGACAATTGTCGCCAATTTCGCCGACCTCAATTTGCCGTTCCGTTTCCGCTACCATTGCGTTCGGGTCTTAAGAATCAATTCGAAAGTTGTTAGTAGCTGATTTCGTTTATCATCAGAACGATCTTTTTCGATAGGGAAACCAGTCGTTATTTCGAATGAGCTGGAAATAATAACAAATCAGGGACGAGCGACTGCACTTCCCGTATAGCGGATTGACTATTGTCACTTAACTTGTTGTGAGTTACGAGTGGTGACTGTGTCAAATTCACTCCAGAACCACATGTATTGAGTTAGAAGATTCCAAATTAGTAAATGATAAACTAATGGCTTAATTAGCCGTATGCTCCATTGGGGCGAATCGGTGCTACATGCGTTCGACTGGTCTCATTACCGACGTATCAGTAGAACACGAGCAGATATTTATACTGTGTGCAGCATAGATAAAATAAACTCTGCGCGGTCATCCGTTGCAAAAGGAGTTTCAGCCTTCTTCATCAAACATTAAATGCAAACCAGAGTTTGCATACAGGTATGCAGATTTTTGTTCAGTGACGTCTAAAGGGTGTTCCGATCAAAATTTGGTCAAACAGAAATGTGTGTGAGTCGATCAAAGATTTTATTAACAAGTCAAATTCTTTTTCTTTTTCAAGTTCATTTAATACAGATCACAGGAGAAATATTCAGCTAAGCTTCCTTTTCACCGAATACAAATTACCAGGTCTTTCGTTTAACAACTGCCGTAAGATTTTGTACAGTCTCCTTGTCCACTTTATTCGCAGCAGAACGCCAGTTTGCCTTGAACTGTTCCTCGCTCACAATAGCTTTTTAATTCATCTTAAGATTCCTCTTGACGATGGCCCAATATTGTTCGATTGGGTGGAGCTCTGGCGTGTTGGGAGGGTTCTCATCCTTGAGCATCACTTGAGCGTTGTTGGCAGCAAATCACTCCATGGCCTTTTTTCCGTAATGGTAAGATGCCAAATCCAGCCAAACAAGAACGGAACAATTTTGTCGCTTCAGGAAAGGCAGTAGACGTTTTTGTAGGCACTCGCTCAGATAAGTTTCCTGGTTGGCGATTCCGGTTGCAATGTAAACGTTGCCCTTCAAGTCACAGGTACAGATGGCCTGCCACACCAGTTGTTTCTTCGCAAGCTTTGACACTTTAATGTGCTTGAAAATTTCTGCCACCTTTTCCCGTCCGGTTGCCGTATGAAACTCCTGCCCAGAAAGCTATTTATAGTCTGCCTTGACGTAAGTTTCATCGTCCTGTACTACGCAATCAAACTTCATCAGCATTGTTGTGTACAACTTTCGCGATCGTGCTTTTTCCGACGTGTTTTGTTTATCGTTGTGATTTGAAGTCACCTCTTTTTTTGTAAGTCGACAGTCCAACTCATTTTTTAGCTCTATCCACGATTGAAGGCACCACTCCCAGCTTCTTTGCGACATCTCGGACGGAGAGGTTGGAGTTCCGCTCGAAACAGCGGGCAACTGTTTTTGTCGTCGCTGTGGCCTATGGCTTTCGATTTCCCCCCGATTCAGCTTTCCTGGCTGTCGACAAACGTTCACCGAACACTTTTAATACGTTGGCAACAGTTGATTTAGCCACATTCAACAAGGGGGTAGTTGGGATTTTTGCCTTTAGATTGATGCGATTGATGATTTAGATGCGTTGCTTCTTTTCCTTCGACGAAATTTTGATAACTGAAGTGTTAATCTCAAAATCAAAATAGAGGCGTGATCTTCAAAATGAGGGGTGTGCAATATTTTTTAATGCACGGTGAAAGAAAATGCGTCAAGTTTAAGTCAACCAAATTTTGATCAAGACACCCTTTAGAACAATCTTTCCTCCTCCCTCTATGAGCTATCTAGAGCGGATCGATCAAAGTAGTCCAGCTGTTTGCGCCACCAAGTCAGCAATCACAGTAATCAATGTATATAAATATGTCTGTCTGTCTGTCTGTCTGTCTGTCTGTCTGTCTGTCTGTCTGTCTGTCTGTCTGTCTGTCTGTCTGTCTGTCTGTCTGTCTGTCTGTCTGTATGTCTGTCTGTCTGTCTGTCTGTCTGTCTGTCTGTCTGTCTGTCTGTCTGTCTGTCTGTCTGTCTGTCTGTCTGTCTGTCTGTCTGTCTGTCTGTCTGTCTGTCTGTCTGTCTGTCTGTCTGTCTGTCTGTCTGTCTGTCTGTCTGTCTGTCTGTCTTTTTTTTTACAAGGGTTGAAAGGCCATCAAAAATCTGTGCGACAGACACCTGAGACACCACACAATGTTCAGGCGAACAGGGTTGGGCTCCTGCCCGACCTGCTAAAAATGTGCCTCCCGGAAAATCCGGATCCCTTATCCTCCTTACCTCGATCCCCCCGGGACTACAAAATGCTGCGACTACTTCGGAAGGGGGGGGCTGTGCTCATGCACTTCTTCTAAAATTTCGACCCCTAGTTAAGGCTAGTTCGCCGACTGGCTGGATGATCGACTGCTCCGCTGCTACGTTGTATCCATCTCTCGAATCCTCCTGCTTCCCTCCGGCGTCGAGGGTGGTCCACCAGTTCCGGTGAAGGAAACTTCCGCACTGATGGTGCCCCGACTACCGGCGGTTATCGCAGGGGACGCTAACACGCATTGCGCCGACTTCGTCTTCGGGTTGCAGAGGTGGTCCGACATTTCCGGTGGTGGATGACGTCCGCACTGGCGGTGCCCTACATACCCGAAGCTCTTTCTTCTTCTTTCTTTTTTCTTCAGCAGGCTGGCTGTTCGAGTACCGAGGTCGGCCCAACGATTCCGGTTGGCAGAAGACTTCCGGTTCACCGGCGCTCCGACGATCCGAAGCCGAAACTGCTCACTGCGCTGGATACTCCTCAGAACCGGCACTTGTTTGCTGGTCCCGTCTCCATTTACGCTGTAGCTCCGACAGTATTTGCGTCACGACTCTGCTTACCGCGTTCCACGTGTCTTCCTCGTTGCACATTCGCTCTGCGATATTACCTGACCTTAGGGCAGGCATTCCCCTTCGCAATTCCACAAACCTCGGACAGTCGAACACCACGTGCTCTGGAGTCTCCTCTACGTTGGCACACGCCGGGCAGAGAGGTTACGACGCATGACCACACCGGTGCAGGTATAGGCGAAAACAGCCGTGCCCAGACAGGAACTGTGTGAGGTAAAAGTTCACCTCTCCATGCTCCCTGTTCACCCACGTCGACACATTGGGGATGAGCCGGTGGGTCCACCTTCCATTCTCCGCGTTTTCCCACTCCTGCTGCCATTTGACCATGGAGTCTAGCCTCGCCGTCTTCCTCACATTACTGGTTCCTCTCCGTTGATAGCATTCGATATCCTCTGCTGGGGTTACGCAGATTGGAATCATCCCGGCGATAACGCAAACTGCCTCCGACGAGATGGTTCAGTACGCGCTCGCGACTCTAATTGCCATCAGACGAAACACGCTGTTCAACTTCCTGCGGTTACGTTTCGTTTTGAGCGCGGCTCCCCATGCTGGAACGCCGTACCGAGGATGATACGGCCGCCAGAAGTCGCTTACTGCTGCCTTTCGGACCACCGACGTTCGGCATGATCCTTGCAAGCGCACTGACCATTTTAGCCGCCTTTTCGCAGGAATAATCTACATGGGTGTTGAAATTCAACCGGTCATCGATCATCACCCCTTGTTTCGTAGACCAGAATCCGGTTTTGGAAGTAACTCTTAAGGATTCTACACAAGTAGTGGGGAACCCGCATACCATGCAGCGCTGTGGCGATGGCCTCCCAGCTGGCACTGTTGAAAACGTTTTTGACGTCGATCGTTACTACCACGTAGAACCGATTGCCGCACCTCTTCTTCTTGGACGCTCTCTCTGCAACTTCAACGACCGTCCTGATTGCATCCACCGTTGATCTCCCTTTTCGGAATCCAAACTGCTTTTCAGATAAGCCGGTCTCGCCCTCCGTGAACTGCGTCAGTCGATTAAGTATAATCCTTTCCAGAAGCTTCCCCAGTGTATCCAACAGGCATATGGGCCTATACGATGCTGGATTCCCCGGCGGTTTCCCTGGTTTCGGTAGCAGCACCAATTTCTGGATCTTCCACTTATCCGGAAAGTAACCATCTGCTAGGCATTTCTGCAGCACCATCCTGAACAAATCTGGAAACGCCAGTATCGCAGTTTTTAGAGCCACGTTGGGAATGCCATCCGGACCAGGAGCTTTCTTCAGCTTCAGACCTTTCGCCACTAATGACAGCTCGTCGTTGGAGACTTGCATACCTGCAATGGTTACTCGATCTTCATCTTCATATGGTGTAGGCGGCCACGTCGTCGAATCATGCTGCGGGAAAAGACCCTCCACGATGATCTTCAGCTTATCCGGGCACACCTGTCTGTCTGTCTGTCTGTCTGTCTGTCTGTCTATCTGTCTGTCTGTCTGTCTGTCTGTCTGTCTGTCTGTCCGACGAAGAGATCCCCGGCGGTGGGGATTCTTCTATTATTCACAGGCCAACCGTTAGGGTGCCGAAGTCAATCCAGCAATGCCGGTAGAGGCAGGCGTCTGGTTCACTGGTGCCCCGACGAACCAGTCCCGTACTGCTTCGCGATCTACTCAACTAGTCCCCGGCAGTGGATCTAGCCTACTCCAGCAAAAGAATTTCTCCCGAAACCGATCTAGTCAGTTGCGCTGGAACGTTGATCATTACGCCACTTCCTCTGCAGTTCGGACAGTATTCCCTTATCCCCGGTCGACAGCGTTCCATTTCTTTTCTTCGTGGCACATTTCGCGTACGACATTGTCAGCGGTCATACCAGGCATATCCCTGCGCACTTCTTTGAATCTAGGACATTCGAAGACGACGTGCTCCGAGAGGTGCGTGACCAAACCCATGCATATATTTCCGGAAGCAGCCGTTCCCGGACAGAAACTACGTGGAAGTTCACTTCTCCATGCTTCCTGTTCACCCACGCAGACACATTCGGGATGACCCGGTGGGTCCACCTTCCATTTCCGGCATTGTCTCACTCTTGCTGCCACTTAGCCGTTCTAACAATAACCCTCACGTTCCTTGTATTCCTCCTCTGAAAGCATTCCACGTCCTCAGCCAGGGTGATCCAAATGGGCATCATCCCACCGATAACGCATACTGCCTCCGAGGAAATCGTTCGATAGGCGCTTGCGACCCGCATGGCTATGAGTCTGAATACTCTGCTCAGTTTTTCCCGGTTACGCTTTGTTTTAAGCGCTGCGGCCCAGGCTGGAACTCCATACCTCATTGTTGAAGTTGCAACGCTTGCCAGAAACCGTCTCTTGCTGGTCCTCGGCCCGTCGACGTTTGGCATGATTCTTGCTATCGCGTAGACAGCCTTGACGCATTTTCGCAGGCGTAATCGACAAGTGCGTTGAACTTTAAAAAGTCGTCGACCATCACTTCCAGGTGCTTCAGCGCGCGCTTCGATGCAATTCCGCGTTTTCCGACGATGATGTTTACTAGTTGAACGGCTTTCCGATTGCTCACTAGCACTACCTCCGTCTTATGATGGGCCAACTGCAGCCTTGCTCCTGTCATCCACACTTCAATGGTATGCAGCGCCTCCACCGTCAATATCTCAACCTCCTCTAACGCCTCGCCAGTTATAGTTAACACGATATTGTCAGCGAATCCAACGACTCTGTTCTGGAAGTAACTTCTCAGCACCATGTCCAAGTAGCTGGGAATACGCATCCTGTTCAGTGCTACGGCGATAGCCTCCCAGCTAGCACTATTGAAAGCGTTTTTCAAGTAGATTGTTACTACGGCGCAAAATCGATTTCCTCCACGCAGAAGATGCCTTCTCTGCACTATACACGACTGTCCGAATAACATCCGCCGTTGAAACTCCCTTTCGGAATCCGAATTACCACCACGATAAACCACTCTCGCCCTCCGTGCACTGTGTGAGCCTGTTAAGGATGATCCTTTCCAGTAGCTTTCCGAGGTTATCCAACAAACATATGGGTTTATACGATGCTGTGTCCCCTGTTGGCTTCCCCGGTTTCGGCAGCAAAACCAGCTTCTGGACCTTCCATATGTCTGGGAAATAGCCTTCATCCAAACATTTCTGTAGACCAATCCTAAACATGTCGGGAAACGCCTGTATAGCGGTTTTTCCATCCGGGCCAGGAGCTTCCTTCACCTTCAGACCTTTTGCAACTATCACGAGCTCTTCGTTGGAGATCCGTGAGCCATTGGATTCAGCTTCTTCGTCTTCATATGGCGTAAGCGACCGCAACGTTGAATCATGGTGCGGAAAACGGCCTTCCACGATCGCCTTCAACTTGTCAGGACACATTTCAACGGGAGTCGCCGGGCCCTTCAACTTTGCCACCACGATGGCATAGGCGTTACCCCATGGGTTGGCATCAGCTTCTCGGCAAAGCTCTTTGACGCAGTTTGACTTGCTCAGCCTCCTTGTCGAAGTCCTGTATCTTCCACTTCCGCTCGCGGGTCCTCGTTTGCCTCGTAACCATAAAGGCTCGCTGGCTGGCGCTGTAGGTTATCGCTTGGCGATCGCTGTGGGAGTACTTCTCACTGACTCTCCAGTTCATGTCCTACATAAGCGAAGGACTGCAGTACGTGACATCGATTATCGATTCAAGACCGTCTCTGCGGAATGTGCTGACCGTGTCTTCATTGCAAAGCCTTACATCCAGCTTCGCATGCGCTTCTAGTAAGCTGTATCCTCTTGCATTGGTATGTCTGCTACCCCTATCCGCGGCCCAAGCATTGAAATCGCCTCCGATGACTACCGGCTTTCGTCCGACCAGCGTGTCGCTATCTGGGCTCTGTCCGCCACCCAATTGCCGTTTTCGAGGTGAACCCGATACGGCTCTGCAATGGTCGCAACATCACACTTCGTCTCTGTTGTCGACTGCCACAACAGTTGCTGTGCGGTGTCGCAATGATTCAGATTAATTTGCGTTAGCTGCATCATTGTTGGCCTGCCTTCGTCCTTTTCTAAGCCGGGCATTTATAGCCTCCCGTCGTATAGTCGTTTCCATCCTCCGGTTTGCACAGCATGCACCTAGGTTGCTTCGTGCAGTCTCGAGCAACGTGTCTGCATTTCCAGCACCGTTTAGACCTGCCTGGACCCTTGCAGTTCCTGTACTGGTAACCAAACTCCATACACCGGAAACACCTCTCCATTTGCTTGGTGACTCGAGGAGCCAGTCGCAGCGAGCACACCGACCATCCGACTTTTATTCTTGCCTGTTTCCGCCAGCTTGTTGGCCGCCTTTGCAGGCAGTCGGATTGCCACTTTCTGGGTGCCCCCAAACGCTTTATTCGGATTGTCACCGGTACTTCCAGGTTGCACTGCTCGGTCAATGCATTCCTCAGCTCTTCCTCAGTCGTAATTTGGTCCAGATCCTTGACCTCGACCACTGCTTCCTGTTAAAGAGCCCTCACGGTTGCCTCGCTACCCAAGGATTTCGCAAGGATTTCCCTGTACTCTGAGCTTTTAAACGCTAGATCCTTCTTGAGCTCGAACAGCATCTCTCCTTTTTGGGTGCGTCTGGTCTTCACCACGTTCTCGCCCAAATCCTTCAACTCTCGGTCCTCCCTCACTCTCTTAAGAAGAGCTGCGTACGATGTCTTGTCGTTCGCTTCGACGATCAACGCATCGCCCTTTTTCATCTCCCTTTGAGGTCTGTCTGTCTGTCTGTCTCTGATTCAAATGAAACACAAATTTCTGGAAAAACTCAAGAAGTAAACAAGCAAATGAAAACAAATTTGGCATGTGGAGGTTTTTAAAGAAAATAAATGTTTCTATGGCAATTTGAGACTCCTCCGCCCTCTGGAACTGCTGAAAATTTCTGCTTAACTCGAGAACTAATCAAGTAAATGGAACCAAATTTGTCATGTGGGGGGTTTTGAAGGCAATGATTGTATGGTGGTTCGAAATCCCACCCCCTCCCCCTCAGGAAGAGGGGGCACTTATACAAATGATACACAAATTTGAACCGAACATGAGAATTATCCAAGTAACTAAACACAAACAGGATGTGACGCATGGCTTCGTTTCCTAACCACGCCCGCAAATCAGTTGCCAAATCATGGCCTTCTTCGCGTACTTGTCGGCAAAAAGGCGATGCAAAACTGTTGACCACTTTCTTTTGAAACAAAGTAATACGTCTTCTGAAATATTTCTGTATCCCTCCCTCTACTAACCTTGTTTGTTTTCCTAACCTCATTAGTGGGATTTCCAACCCTGAATTGGTTCATTAATTAACTTGTTAACTACCCAAGTAACCACGAGGCTGTAATAGCATGCATATATAGGGCATATGTATTACGTCTAGTGCATCATTGAAGTTGGATTAAAGCTGAAAAGGGCCCCACTAAGATCGAACTAATGCTATATCTTTTGTAATGCCATAAGACATTGCTAAAGTAGCATTATTGCATTGGTAATGCATCACTACATTCGTAAGCTAATTACATTACTTCATTACTTGACAACTGTTGAAATGATGCGATTCAGCATTACCGATGTTCATTTTGGGTTGAATAAGTGCAATAATATAATGCTTGTGGTTACTTGGGTAGTTAACGATCGCACCCATAGATTATAATTCTCCATTTCTCCGCTCCACAGACCACCTACACCGACAAGGGGCCGAAACCGGAGGGCGGAAAGTTCCTCTGCTTCGATCACGTCACCTTCTACGTTGGAAATGCCAAGCAGGCAGCCAGCTTCTACACGACCCGCATGGGTTTCACCGAACTGGCCTACCAGGGACTGGAAACTGGAAGTCGCCGTCTGGCCAAGCATGTAGTCCGCCAGAACAAAATCGTGTTTGTGTTTGTGTCTGCCTACGAGCCGAACAATACCGAGCTGGGTGACCATCTGGTTCGCCACGGAGATGGAGTTAAGGACGTGGCCTTCACGGTTGAAGACTTGGACGTTATTGTGAAACGGGCGAAGGAACGCGGAGCCGAGGTGGTGCGAGATATCTGGGAGGAAAGTGACCAGTTTGGAACGGTGAGGTTTGCTACCGTTAAGACCTACGGTGATACCCAGCATACGTTCGTGGAGAGAAAGAACTACGGCGGTCTTTTCCTGCCTGGCTTCAAAGCCCCAATGTATGATGATGTACTGCTGAAGCAACTTCCTCCGACGCATTTGAACTTTATCGACCACGTGGTCGGTAATCAGCCGGATCTCCAGATGGAATCGGTGGCCGCTTGGTACGAGAAAGTTTTGATGTTCCATCGCTTCTGGTCGGTGGACGACAGCCAGATCCATACGGAATACTCCGCCCTGAGATCGATTGTAATGACCAATTACGAAGAGACGGTTAAAATGCCGATCAACGAACCCGCCAAGGGAAAGAAGAAATCGCAAATCGAAGAGTACGTGGACTACTACGGAGGTGCGGGAGTGCAGCATATTGCGTTGAACACAAGCGATATCATCAAGGCGATCGAGAATCTTCGCGCCAGAGGAATGCATTTTCTGTCGGTTCCGAGTACGTACTACGATCAGTTGAGGGACCGCCTGAAGAGCAGCAAGGTCAAGATTCAAGAAGACATGGATACACTGCAAAAGTTGAACATTTTGATCGATTACGACGAGAACGGTTATTTGTTGCAAATCTTCACGAAGAACATGCAGGATCGTCCGACGCTGTTCTTGGAGGTTATCCAGAGACACGGTCATAATGTGAGTGAGATTGCATAGCTTTTTAACTGATTTTAACTAACGTTTATTTGTCTTCAACTAGGGTTTTGGTGCCGGAAACTTCAAGGCACTGTTCGAGGCTATCGAAGCCGATCAGGACAAGCGTGGAAATTTGTAAACGGACAACCAGAGCGAACTGTATGCCAACATAGATATTTGCCATAAACCGGAGTGCACTCATCCTACCTAGTTGTTTTCTGCCTATTGTTAGTACCGTGAATGTTACCTTAGATCTAGTGTTATGTCAGTATATAAGTAAACCGTTCTTGTAGGATATTTTTGTTGCACTTTTCTTCATTCGTAGGAAATATCACGTCACCACTTAGAACGAGAGTCAAATGAATTTGCACCGGCACATTTCTAGATTACACAGTACAGTAAACCCCCCGACATGCGCGAATTTCCTTGATGATAGTCTCAAATGATATATAGGCATTGACCTTTGTTGTTTCATCAGATAATATCTCGAGATACTTCGTACATAAGAAGTTGTTTTCTTCAGCAAAGTTGTTCAGTAAATCAAGGCCTTCAGGATGGTAAACTTAAAAGTTCAGAATTATCTCACTACGCGGCGCTAGTGTGCATGTTAAATTACTTCATAACCTGAAGCTCTAGATCGTTGACATATAAGGCTTGCTTCATTTAGAATTGGAACAAACTTTTGCTCATATTGTGGCGCTCCTGGTGGACGGATTTGGAAGTTTTTGACACCCACGTGTTGGGAATTTTGTCAGCTTCGCGTATGTATTTTTGACATTCCGCAAATCGACTGTACTTTGTAAACAATCAACATGGAAGCCGAAAGAAGGGAAAAAATTGTGCACAGTTATTTGGAAAATCCATTATGGTCTGCATCTAGGCTAGCTAAACAGCTGAAATTGCCCAGAAATACCGTATGGCGCATTATCAAACGGTATAAGAAAACATTGACGACGATTTGGAAGCCTCAAGCCAATCGTCGGAGTGGAACTGTCGATCGGAAACTGCGTGGTAAGATTTTGAAGACGATTAAGAGGAATCCCAATCTGTCGGACCGTGATTTGGCCAGAAAATGCGGTGCTGCCCATAGTACCGTGAGGAGAACTCGACTCCGGGAAGGAATCAAGTCGTATCGAGCTAGCAAACAGCCAAATCGGACCATAAAACAGAATAGTGTGGCCAAAATCCGTGCTCGGAAGCTATACGACCAGGTGCTGACCAAGTTCGACGGGTGTCTTCTGATGGACGATGAAACCTATGTCAAGGCTGACTTCGGGCAAATCCTAGGTCAAAAATTTTACTTGGCAACGGCTCGGGGGGATGTTCCAGCCAAATTTAAATTTGTTTCTGCCGACAAATTTGCACGAAAATTCATGATTTGGCAGGGCATTTGCAGCTGTGGCAAAAAAACGAAAGTTTTCGTTACAAATAAGACAATGACGTCGGAACTATACCAAAAAGAGTGTCTCCAAAAACGAATTTTGCCGTTCATTCGATCCCACGACCATCCCGTAATGTTTTGGCCAGATTTAGCAAGCTGTCATTACAGCAAAGTCGTTCAAGAATGGTATGCAGAGAAAGAGTTCCAGGTTGTTCCGAAAAACCTTAACCCACCCAACTGCCCCCAGTTCCGCCCTATTGAGAAATACTGGGCAATCATGAAGAGGAGACTCAAGTCAAAGGGAAAGGTTGTCAAAGACATCAATCAGATGAAGACCTGGTGGAATAAGATAGCTAAAACGATGGACGAAGAAGGTGTGCGCCGCCTAATGAGCCGTGTTACAGGAAAAATTCGAGAATTCCTTCGAAACTGTGACGAATAATTTTATCCGTATTTTTTTCTTAAAAGTATGAAGAAAACGCTACATTTGTATAAAAAAAGATCTTGAATTCAATAATAAATAACTGAAATACAGGCAATTGTTTTTGTTCCAATTCTATCTGAAGCAAGCTTTAGCTAGTTGGCGTCTTGGAAAAAGATGTTTCGTTGATTGAGGCCTTTCGGATGATGTTAACATTAGTTCAGAACTCGTCCACTACGGGCCGCTAGTCTACATGTTACCTGTATTTTTAGATCTAGATTGTGTATAAATTTACTGTTTTCAGGAAAGCCAGTTGTGAAATTATGAGCTTCTAGACTCTCAACGAAACAGTTCAGAATTATCTCAACCCGTGGCGCTAAGATGCAGGTAAACTGTATAATCTAGACCTCGAGATTTTTGATATAAAGCAAGATGGCATCTTTGAAAAACATATTCCAGGGATCAGGGCTTCTTGAATTGTGTAAACATTAGATCAGAATTCGTCCGCTACGTGGCGCTAGTGTTTATGTGAAATTTTTGTTATATCTGTATAAATTCATTGTTTTGAGGAAATTTATTCGGCTAACCATGGTCTTACAGAAGGTCGACTTCATAGTTCAGAATTGTAACATGAATTATGAAATAAATATTTACTGCTAGTGCCCCCATAAGGGAAGGCCCATTAATTATGTCACGCAGTAAGGAGGGAAGGGTGGTAACGTGACATAATTAATGGGCCTTCCCTTATGGGCACTAGCAGTAAATATTTATTTCATAATTCATGTTACAATTCTGAACTATGAAGTCGACCTTCTGTAAGACCATGGTTAGCCGAATAAATTTCCTCAAAACAATGAATTTATACAGATATAACAAAAATTTCACATAAACACTAGCGCCACGTAGCGGACGAATTCTGATCTAATGTTTACACAATTCAAGAAGCCCTGATCCCTGGAATATGTTTTTCAAAGATGCCATCTTGCTTTATATCAAAAATCTCGAGGTCTAGATTATACAGTAAGTTTACCTGCATCTTAGCGCCACGGGTTGAGATAATTCTGAACTGTTTCGTTGAGAGTCTAGAAGCTCATAATTTCACAACTGGCTTTCCTGAAAACAGTAAATTTATACACAATCTAGATCTAAAAATACAGGTAAAACGTAAACTAGCGGCCCGTAGTGGACGAGTTCTGAACTAATGTTAACATCATCCGAAAGGCCTCAATCAACGAAACATCTTTTTCCAAGACGCCAACTAGCTAAAGCTTGCTTCAGATAGAATTGGAACAAAAACAATTGCCTGTATTTCAGTTATTTATTATTGAATTCAAGATTTTTTTTTATACAAATGTAGCGTTTTTTTCATACTTTTAAGAAAAAATACGGATAAATTTATTCGTCACGGTTTCGAAGGAATTCTCGAATTTTTCCTGTAACACGGCTCATTAGGCGGCGCACACCTTCTTCGTCCATCGTTTTAGCTATCTTATTCCACCAGGTCTTCATCTGATTGATGTCTTTGACAACCTTTCCCTTTGACTTGAGTCTCCTCTTCATGATTGCCCAGTATTTCTCAATAGGGCGGAACTGGGGGCAGTTGGGTGGGTTAAGGTTTTTCGGAACAACCTGGAACTCTTTCTCTGCATACCATTCTTGAACGACTTTGCTGTAATGACAGCTTGCTAAATCTGGCCAAAACATTACGGGATGGTCGTGGGATCGAATGAACGGCAAAATTCGTTTTTGGAGACACTCTTTTTGGTATAGTTCCGACGTCATTGTCTTATTTGTAACGAAAACTTTCGTTTTATTGCCACAGCTGCAAATGCCCTGCCAAATCATGAATTTTCGTGCAAATTTGTCGGCAGAAACAAATTTAAATTTGGCTGGAACATCCCCCCGAGCCGTTGCCAAGTAAAATTTTTGACCTGGGATTTGCCCGAAGTCAGCCTTGACATAGGTTTCATCGTCCATCAGAAGACACCCGTCGAACTTGGTCAGCACCTGGTCGTATAGCTTCCGAGCACGGATTTTGGCCACACTATTCTGTTTTATGGTCCGATTTGGCTGTTTGCTAGCTCGATACGACTTGATTCCTTCCCGGAGTCGAGTTCTCCTCACGGTACTATGGGCAGCACCGCATTTTCTGGCCAAATCACGGTCCGACAGATTGGGATTCCTCTTAATCGTCTTCAAAATCTTACCACGCAGTTTCCGATCGACAGTTCCACTCCGACGATTGGCTTGAGGCTTCCAAATCGTCGTCAATGTTTTCTTATACCGTTTGATAATGCGCCATACGGTATTTCTGGGCAATTTCAGCTGTTTAGCTAGCCTAGATGCAGACCACAATGGATTTTCCAAATAACTGTGCACAATTTTTTCCCTTCTTTCGGCTTCCATGTTGATTGTTTACAAAGTACAGTCGATTTGCGGAATGTCAAAAATACATAAGTGAATCTGACAAAATTCCCGACACGTGGGCGCCAAGAACTTCCAAATCCGTCCACCAGGAGCGCCACAATATGAGCAAAAGTTTGTTCCAATTCTAAATGAAGCAAGCCTTATATGTGAAGGATCTAGAGCTTCAGGTTATGAAGTAATTTAACATGCTCACTAGCGCCGCGTAGTGAGATAATTCTGAACTTTTAAGTTTACCATCCTGAAGGCCTTGATTTACTGAACAACTTTGCTGAAGAAAACAACTTCTTATGTACGAAGTATCTCGAGATATTATCTGATGAAACAACAAAGGTCAATGCCTATATATCATTTGAGACTATCATCAAGGAAATTCGCGCATGTCGGGGGGTTTACTGTACTGTGTAATCTAGAAATGTGCCGGTGCAAATTCATTTGACTCTCGTTCTAAGTGGTGACGTGATATTTCCTACGAATGAAGGAAACTGCAACAAATATATCCTACAAGAACGGTTTACTTATATACTGACATAACACTAGATCTAAGGTAACATTCACGGTACTAACAATAGAGAGAAAACAACTAGGTAGGATGAGTGCACTCCGGTTTATGGCAAATATCTATGTTGGCATACAGTTCGCTCTGGTTGTCCGTTTACAAATTTCCACGCTTGTCCTGATCGGCTTCGATAGCCTCGAACAGTGCCTTGAAGTTTCCGGCACCAAAACCCTAGTTGAAGACAAATAAACGTTAGTTAAAATCAGTTAAAAAGCTATGCAATCTCACTCACATTATGACCGTGTCTCTGGATAACCTCCAAGAACAGCGTCGGACGATCCTGCATGTTCTTCGTGAAGATTTGCAACAAATAACCGTTCTCGTCGTAATCGATCAAAATGTTCAACTTTTGCAGTGTATCCATGTCTTCTTGAATCTTGACCTTGCTGCTCTTCAGGCGGTCCCTCAACTGATCGTAGTACGTACTCGGAACCGACAGAAAATGCATTCCCCTGGCGCGAAGATTCTCGATCGCCTTGATGATATCGCTTGTGTTCAACGCGATATGCTGCACTCCCGCACCTCCGTAGTAGTCCACGTACTCTTCGATTTGCGATTTCTTCTTTCCCTTGGCGGGCTCGTTGATCGGCATTTTAACCGTCTCTTCGTAATTGGTCATTACAATCGATCTCAGGGCGGAGTATTCCGTATGGATCTGGCTGTCGTCCACCGACCAGAAGCGATGGAACATCAAAACTTTCTCGTACCAAGCGGCCACCGATTCCATCTGGAGATCCGGCTGATTACCGACCACGTGGTCGATAAAGTTCAAATGGGTCGGAGGAAGTTGCTTCAGCAGCACATCATCATACATTGGGGCCTTGAAGCCAGGCAGGAAAAGACCTCCGTAGTTCTTTCTCTCCACGAACGTATGCTGGGTATCACCGTAGGTCTTAACGGTAGCAAACCTTACCGTTCCAAACTGGTCGCTTTCCTCCCAGATATCTCGCACCACCTCGGCTCCGCGTTCCTTCGCCCGTTTCACAATAACGTCCAGGTCTTCAACCGTAAAGGCCACGTCCTTAACCCCATCTCCGTGGCGAACCAGATGGTCACCCAGCTCGGTATTGTCCGGCTCGTAGGCAGACACAAACACAAACACGATTTTGTTCTGGCGGACTACATGCTTGGCCAGACGGCGACTTCCAGTTTCCAGTCCCTGGTAGGCCAGTTCGGTGAAACCCATGCGGGTCGTGTAGAAGCTGGCTGCCTGCTTGGCATTTCCAACGTAGAAGGTGACGTGATCGAAGCAGAGGAACTTTCCGCCCTCCGGTTTCGGCCCCTTGTCGGTGTAGGTGGTCTGCGGGGTGGAGAAATGGAGAATTATAATCTATGGGTGCGATCGTTAACTAGTTAACAAGTTAACTAATGAACCAATACAGGGTTGCAAATCCCACTAATGAGGTAAGAAAAACAAATAAAGGTTAGTAGAGGGAGGGATACATAAATCTGTTAGAAGACGTATTCCTTTGTTTCAATAGAAAGTGGTCAAAAGTTTTGCATCGCCTTTTTGCCGACAAGTTCGCGAAGAAGGCCATGATTTGGCAACTGATTTGGAAACGTGGTTTGAAACAAGCCATGCGTCCATCCTGTTTGTGTTAAGTTACTTGGATAATTCTCATGTTTGGTTCAAATTATTGTATCATTTGTATGAGTGCCCCTCTTCCCGATGGGGAGGGGGTGGGATTTTGAACCACCATACAATCATTGCCTTCAAAACCCCCCACATGCCAAATTTGGTTCCATTTACTTGATTAGTTCTCGAGTTAAGCAGAAATTTGTGTTTCATTTGTATGAGCGCCCTCCCCCCCCCCCCCCTTTTGAAGAACTGAACTTCCAGAGAAACATTTCTTGCTTCTAAAAACCTCCACCTGTCAAATTTGGTTCCATATGGTTGATTTGTTTTCAATTTCCAGAGGGCGGAGGAGTCTCAAATTACCATAGAAACATTTATTTTCTTTAAAAACCTCCACATGCCAAATTTGTTTCCATTTGCTTGTTCACTTTTTGAGTTTTTGCAGAAATTTGTGTTTCATTTGAATCAGAGACAGACAGACAGACAGACAGACCTCAAAGGGAGATGAAAAAGGGCGATGCGTTGATCGTCGAAGCGAACGACAAGACATCGTACGCAGCTCTTCTTAGGAGAGTGAGGGAGGACCGAGAGTTGAAGGATTTGGGCGAGAACGTGGTGAAGACCAGACGCACCCAAAAAGGAGAGATGCTGTTCGAGCTCAAGAAGGATCTTGCGTTTAAAAGCTCAGAGTACAGGGAAATCCTTGCGAAATCCTTGGGTAGCGAGGCAACCGTGAGGGCTCTTTAACAGGAAGCAGTGGTCGAGGTCAAGGATCTGGACCAAATTACGACTGAAGAAGAGCTGAGGAATGCATTGACCGAGCAGTACAACCTGGAAGTACCGGTGACAATCCGAATAAGGAAAGCGTTTGGGGGCACCCAGAAAGTGGCAATCCGACTGCCTGCAAAGGCGGCCAACAAGCTGGCGGAAACAGGCAAGAATAAAAGTCGGATGGTCGGTGTGCTCGCTGCGACTGGCTCCTCGAGTCACCAAGCAAATGGAGAGGTGTTTCCGGTGTATGGAGTTTGGTCACCAGTCCAGAAACTGCAAGGTTCCAGAAACAGCTCCAAGCAATGCTGGAAATGCGGCGAAAACGAGCACGTTGCTCGAGATTGCACGAAGCAACCCAAGTGCATGCTGTGCAAGCCGGAGGACGGAAACGACCATACGACGGGAGGCTATAAATGCCCGGCCTACAAAAAGACGCAGGCAGGCCAACAATGATGCAGCTAACGCAAATTAATCTGAATCATTGCGACACCGCACAGCAACTGTTGTGGCAGTCGACAACAGAGACGAAGTGTGATGTTGCGACCATTGCAGAGCCGTATCGGGTTCACCTCGAAAACGACAATTGGGTGGCGGACAGAGCCCAGATAGCGACACGCTGGTCGGACGAAAGCCGGTAGTCATCGGAGGCGATTTCAATGCTTGGGCCGCGGAGTGGGGTTGCAGACTTACCAATGCAAGAGGATACAGCTTACTAGAAGCGCATGCGAAGCTGGACGTATGGCTTTGCAATGAAGACACGGTCAGCACATTCCGCAGAGACGGTCGTGAATCGATAATCGATGTCACGTACTGCAGTCCTTCGCTTACGGAGAACATGAACTGGAGAGTCAGTGAGAAATACTCCCACAGCGATCACCAAGCGATAACCTACGGCGTCAGCCGGCAAGCCTATATGGTAACGAGGCAAACGAGGACCCGTGAGCGGAAGTGGGAGATACAGGACTTCGACAAGGAGGCTGAGCACGTCGAACTGCGTCAAAGAGCTTTGCCGAGAAGCTGATGCCAACCCATGGGGTAACGCCTATGGCATCGTGGTGGCAAAGTTGAAGGGCCCGGCGACTCCCGTTGAAATGTGTCCTGACAAGTTGAAGGCGATCGTGGAAGGCCGTTTTCCGCACCATGACTCAACGTTGCGGTCGCTTACGCCATATGAAGACGAAGAAGCTGAATCCAATTGCTCGAGGATCTCCAACGAAGAGGTCGTGATAGTTGCGAAGGGTCTGAAAGTGAAGGAAGCTCCTGGCCCGGATGGAATAACCAATGTAGTGCTAAAAACCACACTACAGGCATTCCCCGAAATGTTCAGGATGTTGCTATAGAAATGTTTGGATGAAAGCTATTTCCCAGACAGATGGAAGGTCCAGAAGCTGGGTTTGCTGCCGAAACCGGGAAGCCGCCAGGGGTCCCAGCGTCTTATAGATCCATATGTTTGTTGGATACCCTCGGAAAGCTACTAAAAAGGATCATCCTTAACAAGCTCACACGGTGCACGGAGGACGAGAGTGTTCTATCGAGGAGGTAATTTGGATTCCGAAAAGGAGTCTCAACGGCGGATGTAATTCGGACAGTCATTTATAGTGCAGAGAAGGCATGCACACAGAAGAGAAGAGGAAATCGATTCTGCGCCGTAGTAACAATCGACGTGAAAAACGCTTTCAATAGTGATAGTTGGGAGGCTATCGCCGTAGCACTGTACAGGTTGCGTGTTCCCAGCTACTTGGGCAGGATGCTGAGAAGTTACTTCCAGAACAGAGTCCTGGTGTACGAAACGGAATTGGGCAAAAAATCAATCATGATTACGGCGGGGGTGCCACAAGGCTCCATTCTAGTTCCAACTCTCTGGAACGCGATGTACGACGGAGTACTAACGCTGCAGCTGCCCAGTGGAGTTGAAATCATTGGATTCGCTGACAATGTCGTGTTAACTATAACTGGCGAGACGTTAGAGGAGGTCGAGATGTTGACGGCGGAGGCGCTGGATACCATTGAAGCGTGGATGACAGGAGTAAGGCTGCAGCTGGCCCATCATAAGACGAAGGTAGTGATAATGAGCAATCGGAAAGCCGTTTAACTAGTAAACATCATCGTCGGAAAACGCGGAATTGCATCGAAGCGCGCGCTGAAGCACCTGGAAGTGATGGTCGACGACTTTTTAAAGTTCAACGCACTTGTCGATTACGCCTGCGAAATTGATTCAAGGCTGTCTACGTGATAGCAAGGATCATGCCAAACGTCGACGGGCCGAGGACCAGCAAGAGACGGCTTCTGATGGCCTGGGCCGCAGCGATCAAAAGTATGCGTTATCGCAGGGATGATGCCCATTTGCACGTGGACGTGGAATGCTGTCAGAGGAGGAATACAAGGAACGTGAGAGATATCGTCAGAAAGGACTCGTTGACTAAGTGGCAGCAAGAGTGGAACAATGCGGGAAATGAAAGGTGGACCCACCGGCTCATCCCGAACGTGTCTGCGTGGGTGAACAGGAAGCATGGAGAAGTGAACTTCCACGTAGTTTCTGTCTGGCAACGGCTGCTTCCGGAAATATATGCATCGGTACGGTCACGCACCTCTGTCCAGAGTGCGGAACCGTTGAAGAGACACCGAAACACGTCGTCTTCGAATGTCCTAGATTCAAAGAAGCGCGCAGGGGTATGCCTGGTATGAACGCCGACAATGTCGTAAGCGAAATGTGCCACGAAGAAAGGAAATGGAACGCTGTCGACCAGGTAGTATCGCGAATATTGTTCAAACTGCAGAGGAAGTGGCGTAATGATCAACGTTCCAGCGCAACTGACTAGATCGGTTTCGGGAGAAATTCTTTTGCCGGGGAACTCTCCGCCGGAGTAGGCTAGATCCACTGCCGGGGGCTAGTTGAGTAAATTGCGAAGCAGTACCGGACTGGTTCGTCGGGGCACCAGTGAACCAGACGCCTGGCTCTACCTGGTGCCTCTACCAGACGCCTGGATTCGGAAGAATGTCCACCGCCGGGGATCTCTTCGTCGGTGTAGCCTAGGACTACCGCCGGGCACTCGTCGAGTAGAGCGCGGACAAATACTGGATTTGGAACGTCGGGGCGTCAGCTAACCGGAAGGCAGTATCCACCCGGAATCGCCGGACCGACCTCGGTATCCGTCCATTGATGTGGGAGGACAATAATCATCGCACCCGAGCGGGCGTGGGCAGTGAATGGCTTGAGCGTATAGCATTTCATGATTGGTTAGCTCAACACGGATTACTAACAGGAACCGATTGGCTCAACATGACCATGTCGATCGCTGATTAGCGAAAATGAGGCTATCAAATTAACAACAGCATGATCAAGGGACAGACAGACAGACAGACAGACAGACAGACAGACAGACAGACAGACAGACAGATTTATATACATTGATTTCTAGGGTGTCTTGATCAAAATTTGGTTGACTTAAACTTGACGCATTTTCTTTCACCGTGCATTAAAAAATATTGCACACCCCTCATTTTGATGATCACGCCTCTATTTTGATTTTGAGATTAACACTTCAGTTATCAAAATTTCGTCGAAGGAAAAGAAGCAACGCATCTAAATCATCAATCGCATCAATCTAAAGGCGAAAATCCCAACTACCCCCTTGTTGAATGTGGCTAAATCAACTGTTACCAACGTATTAAAAGTGTTCGGTGAACGTTTGTCGACAGCCAGGAAAGCTGAATCGGGGGGAAATCGAAAGCCGTAGGCCACAGCGACGACAAAAACAGTTGCCCGCTGTTTCGAGCGGAACTCCAACCTCTCCGTCCGAGATGTTGCAAAGAAGCTGGGAGTGGTGCCTTCAACCGTGGATAGAGCTAAAAAATGAGTTGGACTGTCGACTTACAAAAAAGAGGTGACTTCAAATCGCAACGATAAACAAAACACGTCGGAAAAAGCACGATCGCGAAAGTTGTACACGACGATGCTGACGAAGTTTGATTGCGTAGTACAGGACGATGAAACTTACGTCAAGGCAGACTTTAAATAGCTTTCTGGGCAGGAGTTTCATACGGCAACCGGACGGGAAAAGGTGGCAGAAATTTTCAAGCACATTAAAGTGTCAAAGTTTGCGAAGAAACAACTGGTGTGGCAGGCCATCTGTACTTGTGGCTTGAAGGGCAACGTTTACATTGCAACCGGAATCGCCAACCAGGAAATTTATCTGAGCGAGTGCCTACAAAAACGTCTACTGCCTTTCCTGAAGCGACAAAATTGTTCCGTTCTTGTTTGGCTGGATTTGGCATCTTACCATTACGGAAAAAAGGCCATGGAGTGACTTGCTGCCAACAATGCTCAAGTGATGCTCAAGGATAAGAACCCTCCCAACACGCCAGAGCTCCGCCCAATCGAACAATATTGGGCCATCGTCAAGAGGAATCTTAAGATGAATTAAAAAGCTGTTGTGAGCGAGGAACAGTTCAAGGCAAACTGGCGTTCTGCTGCGAATAAAGTGGACAAGGAGACTGTACAAAATCTTACGGCAGTTGTTAAACGAAAGACCTGGTAATTTGTATTCGGTGAAAAGGAAGCTTAGCTGAATATTTCTCCTGTGATCTGTATTAAATGAACTTGAAAAAGAAAAAGAATTTGACTTGTTAATAAAATCTTTGATCGGAACACCCTTTAGACGTCACTGAACAAAAATCTGCATACCTGTATGCAAACTCTGGTTTGCATTTAATGTTTGATGAAGAAGGCTGAAACTCCTTTTGCAACGGATGACCGCACAGAGTTTATTTTATCTATGCTGCACACAGTATAAATATCTGCTCGTGTTCTACTGATACGTCGGTAATGAGACCAGTCGAACGCATGTAGCACCGATTCGCCCCAATGGAGCATACGGCTAATTAAGCCATTAGTTTATCATTTACTAATTTGGAATCTTCTAACTCAATACATGCGGTTCTGGAGTGAATTTGACACAATCACCACTTGTAACTCACAACAAGTTAAGTGACAATAGTCAATCCGCTATACGGGAAGTGCAGTCGCTCGTCCCTGATTTGTTATTATTTCCAGCTCATTCGAAATAACGACTGGTTTCCCTATCGAAAAAGATCGTTCAGATGATAAACGAAATCAGCAACTAACAACTTTCGAATTTATTCTTAAGACGCAAACGCAATGGTAGCGGAAACGGAACGGCAAATGGAGGTCGGCGAAATTGGCGACAATTGTCATACTTGCCGTTGTCGTTCCGTTTTCGAACACATTGCGTTTCGATCTTATTCTCTACACTACCGGCGCCGTCAAGAACTGTGTGTGTATAGTATTGCCTTCAATTCTAATTTTCTATGAAATAAATGCTTCCTGAAATTGTCACATGAAATCACAAATCAACATGTGTGAGAGCAAAAACATCGTATAGCATGCGTTTATATAGCTTATACTTGCAAAAATGGAGGTCATAAACGTTCAAATACCATTTTTCCGATTTAGCATCGTATGCGATTCAATATGCAAAAACAAATTTCATTTGAAAAGTCTTTCTATGCAATCTGATTTTGTGAATAAGTCCGTAATTTGTTCTATTTGCGATTGATTTTAAACATAATATGCTGAATACTACCACTATATCCGATTTTGACATAAAATTTAGTAATATACGATACTATCTGAACACTATCATATGGCTTCTGGCTTTAAACTTTCAACGTCGTAAACTTTTTCTTCAGACAATCACATTCCCAAAATTTCACTCCACAGTTTTTCACTCACCATTTTTCACGTAAAAGCTTCACTAGTTCCGCAAACACAAGCACTCTCACACTTCTGCAGCTCCTCCGTTCTACACCCTTTCCGATCTTTCCGGTCGAACAGCACACTTGCTAATCAGGATGTCTCAAGAAGCGTTCTTGAACTACTACCTTACCGTTTCACAAATCGTAATACGCTCCGTTACGCGCCACGTTCAAATTCAAACTTGCCTGCTAACGCCGGCCCGGCACCACCTTTTATAGGATTTCGTTCAGGGCAGTCGCATTAGTCAGCCGGGGGCGCGCGCGTGTGCACTGCTTCGGAACTGGTTGTGTTTCCAAGCGCGCAGACTGATGGATTTTATGCCGCCGGTTGGTTGCCGATCGGAAAGAAGGTAGGTAGGTGGAATTTTCACCCGGAACATTGTGCTGCGGGGTTATCTGCTTGGTTCTACAAAGTACCTTCGGATCGATTGCGGATGGTGACAGTCAGTGGTGAGGACAGGAATTTGTTTTGAGCCAACAACGGCTACCGATGTTCGGGGGGACTGCAAGTCCGAATTAGATAAACAAGTCAACTTACCTGTTTGATGATGCGGTATGTTGTTTTTGTTTTCGCAAACATCCAAGAGATGATCGCAGTAGGCAACCTGGCAACATGATTTGTGCTTTTATGCCGTTTGGCGAGTTTTTGCAGAAACCTACCTACCAGAATGATATGCAATTTCTCATGCGTCGGAGGTTACTGTGTTATGCAATCAACGAAATCATCGATTCTAACTATTTAAGCATTTCGATCGCATTCAAATTTCATAAACAAAAATTCAACCACTTTCTAGAAATTGCTTCGATCGAGGAAAATTTCCCTTGAATCGAATTCAACTTTATGACGTTGTCAACCGAAATGGCCGAAACAGGTTTACCGGCGTCCAGTTTTTTTTTGTCAGGGGATCAGTCGCCATTCAAATATTTCAAATGACGCCACCACCTACCGATCGGCTCTGTTCTGATGCTGACCAAACAGAATTCCGTTCGATTGGAGCTCGAATGTATAATGAGCCTTATCAAAAGAGTGTTTTTCTTGTCCTCAAATGTTGTTGTTTGTCTGGATATCGGATGATCGAAGGAAACCCGTTTGACCGCATGGGCTCCAGATGTTTTGCACCGAGTAGGCCGATGGTCGAGAAGGCGTTTGGAGGACATCTGGGAAAAATAGACTGACCGTCCGTGGTGGGATTAATTGGCGAGGGAGGCCGGCGATTTGACTAGCAACGCAAGAATGGGGCGAGCCTCCAACCAGCAACAAGCTCGATCCGTCATAACGAGTTGTAAACAAGTTGAGTTTATTTCACGAGTATGTTAATGTTTTACAATTTAAATGCGTATCGCAGGCTTGTGGGTCAAGTTTTTATTGGAAAGCAATGACAAATAAGTAGCTGAAATAAACATTCGTCAAACTACCTCGGAAAAACTTCAACGCTATTGAAGTGGTGAACCTCTGAAGGTTTATTAAGTGACTCAAGAAATGCATCGACCTTCTTCGATTCGAACCAAAAATTACTGATTTACTTGTTCTAGTCTGCTAATAAAAAATCCAAAGTTTTTGGCCAATCAGTTAACCCCACGTTCCATTAGTTCCATAGATTTAAAAAAAAGTCTATATCTCAGGTTATTTTTCCATTAGGGTGAATCTAAGTTTAAAAGATTCTCTTCGGTCTCGCTCTCTTTCATTTATTACAGCGCCGCCACAGTGGGACGAAATAAAAGAATAGTGGGACATGGGTATTTGCGGTGAAATTATTAGGTGTGGCCCATTGATGTCTTCTACAATGTTTCTACATTTTTTGAGTACTTTATTTTTGCAGGAAGCGCTCGGTTGTCTGTTCAGTTCAAATTGGAGCAACCGAGTTTTCGTTAAATTATTATTTTCTAGCAAACTGTCAAATTTTATGTAGAAAACAAATCCAATCAGCAATAACCGAACATTGGTTTACTCAAATATTATGGCAGTCTTAAAACCAGTTTTGTCAGTTACATTGTTTATTGAACCTCATCCTCATAATCCTCATACATTACTAAACGACGCGCACGTTCCTGTTGTTGTCATTTTCATCTGAAAAAACGACACAGTAGGGAGAATTTGGGAAAACACGTTTCACGCGCTCACGGGAGATAAAATGGCTGACGATTTTTCAGGTCTTATCAAGTCAGTTAAAATAAAGGGCGAACACGAAACTATTGCGACACATTCAACAAGGCATAACTTTTTTACCATCGGGTAAAAATCAACCAAATTTTGCACACTTTCTCATTGATGTGTATTGTTTACATGCTGTCAAACTCGAAGTCGTGTTTTTCGATTCAACGCAAATGGAGGTGAACCAACGCGAGTCGAGAGAACAAATTCTTTCCAAACACCTGGAATTTCCTGACCTGTCGCACCGGCAGTTGGGAAAAATGTTGAACATTCACCATTCAACCGTCTCCAGAGTGTTGAAGCGGTTCCAGGAGCGGTTGACGTTGGACCACGGCAAAGTAGCTGGAAGAAAACCGGGACCGGAGAACAAAAAGACGGAGGGAAAGGTGAAACGGATGATTAAAGCAAATCCCAACGTCTCAAGCCGTGATTTGGCTAAAAAGATCGGCATGTCGCAGAGCTACGTCCAGAATTCAAAGAGGAGAGCTGGACTACATACATACAAGGTACAGAATTTCCCAAACCGCGATGAGCGGCAACAATCGACGGCTAAAACTCGGACACGGAAGCTCTACGAGAAGATGCTGACAAAATATGGCTGCTGTGTGATGGACGACGAAACGTATATAAAAGCCGATTTTAAGCAAATTCCGGGGTTGGAGTTTTTTACCGACAAGAGCCAGTTCTATGTGGACGACAAATTTAAGAAGAAGAAAATGTCGAAGTTCGCCTCCAAATATCTCATTTGGCAGGCCATCTGCTCTTGCGGACTGAGGAGTGAGCCTTTCGTGACAAAGGGCACAGTAAATGGCGAGATCTAAAAATCTGAGTGCCTCGAAAAGCGCCTTTTGCCGTTCTTGCAGCAGCATGACGAAGCTCCGCTATTTTGGCCAGATTTGGCATCATGCCACTATTCTAAAAAAGTCCTGGAGTGGTATGAGGCCAATTCTGTCCATTTTGTTCCAAAGGACACGAGCTGCGCCCGGTGGAGCAGTACTGGGCAATGATGAAGCGGAAACTTCGGAATAGCAAGAAGACAGTCAAAGACGAGAAGGACATGTTAAGAAAATGAAAAAAAAACTGAGAAACTGGTACCGGATGACACTGTAAAGACTTTGATGGATGGCATCAAGCGAAAATGCGTTCAATTTTACACTCAAGGCTCCATCGATTAACTTTTCTTTTGTTTTTTGAAGTAAATATATGTATAAAACTACCCTAAAATTTTGGTTTGATTCTAAACATTATAAGAAAATTGGCATGACATTTTCGGTGTCGCAATAATTTCGTGTTCGCCCTTTAACCGAGGTTGTCGGTAGACATTGCCGTCGTGGAATTGACTCAAAGAGAAGTGTTTGACGTGTAAGAATATTCAGCGAATGCTCGGTTCAGTTTACCGAGTTTTCTCGTGTACCAAACTCTTGATTATCCTTGCTTTACCGTACTGTTCGGTCAATCTTTCATATTTATCTGTCAAACATATCATATAGTTACCGAAACTCGGATTTGGTTCTAAGAAGTCACCCGAAAACAGTATATATATTTATATATATATATATATATATATATATATATATATATATATATATATATATATATATATATATATATATATATATATATTTTATATAATCATTTATTTGTACAGGCTCAATCGAATTAACTTTACAGAGACAAACTTTCATATTTTTATACATCATTTATCTTAAAACTAAAGTTAGGAGGATAGAGCCGATTACTCGCGGCCGTCTCGAGGTTAATAGGAATTACAAATTACGGATGGGAAAGAGGGTGGGAATTTAAAGTATGGTTTACAGAACACATTAAATTTAAATTCTAAATTATCTAAACACTTATAACTATACAATTTATGGTTTTCCTTTGACTTGAACATTTCTTGAAAAAGAAAAAAAAACACACACACATACACATATAAAAAAAAACTTATACTAAACATACAGGTTAAACTAACTACAATCTAATGCTAATGTTAGTCAAAAAAACATAAATGAGTTTCATGTACTCCAAATCACGTACAGCCAAAATATCTCGAATTGGCACATTGGGTTGTCTACCTCAGGCCCGAAGGGAATCATAAAGCTCAGATCTGACTCCAGAATGTTCAGCACAAGACCAAATAACGTGATCTGCGTCCTGATAGCCTTGTCCACACTCACAGAGATTGCTGTCCCTCAGCCCAACCCGGTATAAATGAGCGTTCAAAGAATAATGATTGGACATGAGGCGAGACATGACACGAATGAAGTCTCGACCCACATCCATCCCCTGAACCAAGATTTCTTCGACACCTTTGGGATGATAGAATGTTGCCATCGCCCCAAATCTCCTTTACTCCATTTATATTGCCAGCTGACGAGTGACTGTTGACGAAAAATAGGAAAAAATTCGTTGAAGGCGATTTGTCGATCACAAATATCGCCTTCCATAGCGCCCACCTTTGCAAGCGAGTCCGCTTTCTCATTGCCGGAATTGAACAATGAGATGGGACCCATACAAAGGTGATGATAAAATAACGCGAAGATAAAGCACTTAGAAGCTCCTGTATTTTCCATGAGAAAATACGAGGAGTGCTTACCGGCCTCAATGAGCGAATAGCCTCTATACAACTGAGACTATCCGTGAAAATGAAGTACTGATCCGGTGTTAATGAGGCAACAATTTCTAGCGTAAAATGTATTGCCGCTAATTCAGCGACATACACGGAACAAGGAGCTTGAAGTTTACAGTTGGCGCTATAAATTTCATTAAATATACCAAAGCCTGCTGACTCCTCTATCAAAGATCCGTCAGTGAAGAACGATTTAGTGGAATCAACTTGGCCAAACTTAGCAGCAAATATCACCGGAGCAATCATAGGACGATGATGCTCTGGGATTCCATGAAGCTCCTGCTTCATGGATAAATCAAAATGAACCGAATTGTCGAAATCGGAGAAGCAAACACGATTGTAAATGTTCGGCGAAGGGCTGACATCCTGTGTTATGTACAAATGGTACAAGGTCATGAAGCGGGTTTGAGGATTCAACTCAAGGAGCTTCTCAAAATTTTCGATCACCTGGGGGTTCATAACTTCACACCTGGTGAGGAGCCGGAGAGATAATTCTGAAAACCGATCCGAGAGTGGCAACATGCCAGCCAGCACTTCAAGACTCATGGTGTGAGTCGAGTGCATGCAACCTAACGCGATACGAAGACACCGATACTGAATACGTTCCAGTTTAATGAAGTGCGACCGAGCCGCTGACTGAAAACAAAAACTACCGTATTCCATAACCGACAAAACCGTTGTCCGGTACAACGTTAGAAGATCTTGCGGATGTGCTCCCCACCAGGTCCCGGTAATTGTGCAGAGAAAGTTGATCCTTGGCTGGCACTTTCGCTTCACATACTCAATATGGGATCTCCAGGTGCACTTAGAATCGAACCAGACCCCAAGGTATTTAAATGACATAGAATGAGTTATCGGCTTACCCCAAATTTGAAGCTTCGGTTGTGCTGGGTTATGCTTCCTAGAAAAAACTACCAACTCAGTTTTCTCCGTAGAGAATTCGATACCTAGTTCTAGAGCCCAAGTAGACAAATTGTCCAAGGTATCCTGTAAGGGTCCTTGCAGATCGACCCCATTGGGTCCCGTGACAGAACACTACGCCGTCATCTGCAAGTTGTCTCAACGTACAGTTGTCACCTAGACAACCGTCAATGTCTTTGACATAAAAATTATACAAAAGGGGGCTTAAACATGATCCCTGGGGAGACCCATGTAGCTAAATCGTGAAGCTGTAGAGGTTCCATGAGAAAAGCTCATATGTTTCTCTGACAGCAAATTGTACAAAAATTATTCATTAATGGTGAAAAGCGACAAGCGTGGAGTTTATCTGAAAGAACTTCAACAGATACTGAATCAAAAGCCCCCTTTATGTCCAAGAATACAGAAGCCATTTGCTCTTTTTTAGCAAAAGCTAACTGAATATCTGTGGAAAGCAACGCGAGACAGTCGTTCGTTCCCTTACCCCTACGGAAACCATATTGAGTATCTGAAAGCAGGTTGTTAGTCTCAACCCATTTGTCCAGACGGAAAAGGATCATTTTCTCCAACAACTTTCGAATACAGGATAACATCGCGATGGGTCGATAGGAGTTGTGATCGGACGCGGGCTTACCAGGTTTTTGAATGGCAATAACTCTCACCCGTCTCCAATCATCCGGTACAATGTTGAGTTCCAGAAACTGATTAAACAAGTTCAACATGCGCCTCTTCGCGACGTCTGGGAGGTTCTTAAGCAAGTTGAACTTGATCCTATCAGCCCCTGGAGCCGTATTGCCACACGAAAGGAGTGCGAGAGAGAACTCTACCATTGAAAAGGGTTGGCTAATCTCATCTATCGAATTCGTGTTTTCGCGAGGAATCATCCGTGCCGGCACAGAATCTGGACACACTTTTCGCGCAAATTTGAGGATCCATTGGTCCGAGTACTCTTCGCTCTCGTTGTTCGTAGTTCGGTTACGCAACCTTCGCGCCGTGTTCCAAAGAGTACTCATCGACGTTTCGCGCGATAGCCCGTTCACGAATGTTCGCCAGTAATCGCGTTTCTTGGCCTTGATGAGGCTCTTAAGTTCGCGTTCGAGAGCCGTGTATACTTCGAAGTGCTCAGGTGTTCCACGTCTACGGAAAACTTTAAACGCGTCGGACTTTTTACGGTAAACCTCGGTGCATTGCTGATCCCACCATGGAGAAGGAGGTTTCCTGCGAGATGACGTCCCTGGAACTGGTCGAGTTTGAGCTTGAAGCGCGCTGTCTAAGATCAGGTTGGAGAGGAAGTTATATTCTTCCAGCGGTGAAAGCCTTTCTACCGTCGTTACGGCTTCATCTACTGCTGTCCTAAACTTTGTCCATTCGATGTGACGGGTAAGATCATACGTGACGTTAACAGATTTCGACGGATTGAACCCGGTGGCAACCGAAATTTTTATGGGCAAGTGATCACTACCGTGGGGATCTTGAATCACATTCCATGTGCAATCCAACGATAATGAATTCGAACAAAGTGTGAGGTCTAATCTACTGCCAACTGAGGATGTACCAGCCAAACGTGTTACTTCTCCATTGTTAAGAACTGTCATATTGAAGTTGTCACAGAGGTCATATATCAGGGAAGACCGGTTGTCATCGTACAGTTCTCCCCAGCCTGTACCGTGAGAGTTAAAATCTCCCATGACCAACCGCGGAGCAGGAAGAACCGAACAAACATCTGAGAGTTGTTTTCGGTTAATCTAGGCTCTTGGAGGAATATAAACGGAAGCAATGCAAAGGCTTTTATTTTTAATAACAGCCTGACATGCGACAACTTCAATACCTGGAATTGGAGGAAAATTCACTCTATAGAAGGGTAGCACTTTTTGATCCCCAAAAGTACTCCTCCTCCACGTGAATCCTCACGATCAAGACGAATAATATTGAAATCATGAATCGGAAGATTGATTTCGGAAGAGAAACCATGTTTCACAAAGAGCGAATGCATCACAACCGGTAGTGTGAGCTAAAAATTTAAAAGATTCCAATTTAGGAATCAAACTTCGACAATTCCACTGAAGAACAGTGATCAAATCCCCGACCTCATTTGGAAAATTATCCATCGAAGGAAATGATAGCTGCAAGGATGGGCCACTTTAATGTTAATTTCTGCAAAAAAGTTTTCACAGTGGGAAGCATTGCCATAACAATGCTTTTGAGAGGGTCAGAAATTTCGAGGTACTTAAAGATACCTTCGGCAATGTCATCAAATGAGAACAGCCCACTAGAGGAGGGGGCTTCTGTTCTTAAAATAGGGGCGTCAGGGGTTTTGGATGTCCCCGGAAGAGATGGAAAGTCCTGGGTGTACACGGTGTTCAATAAGTTCGGATACACTTTCAAAGTCCGGGGAGCTGGGAGGCCACAAAGTTTTGTCCAGAAAGTCGGTTAAATTGTCCCGACACCAGGCTTGAACCACATTTGCCGTATGGGCTGGTGCACCGTCCTGCTGGAACACGTAGTGCTCATCGCCGTAGAGGCTTCGGAGACTGGGGGCAACAACCTTTTCCAAAACCTCAGTTTTGTAGTACGCCGCGTTGATTTTGACGTTTTTTTCAATAAACACCAAGGGTAGCTTACCACGTTTGCATACTGCCCCCAAACCATCACCGACGCGGCACTTTGGAACCGAGGGATGTTTATATTGGATTCAGGAATGCTGTCCCTCGATGGCGCCCACACCCGGTCATTTTGCACATTGTGCGGCTGCTGCAGCACGAACAGTTTCTCGTCCGAAAAAAACAAACTCCTGACCAGCGTGCCGAGAGGATCCTCTTAGCTCGATCCAACCGCTTTTTGCTGGTAGCCTCCGAAACGCCATGGACCTTACGTTTTTGTAAGGCCTGAAACCAAGGTCCTTGGTGAGTATGGTGTGAGCGGTTCCAATGGAAACGTTGAGATCTGCAGCCGTTTTCCGGATTGAGCGGTTCTTTTTGCGCCGAATTCGCTCCCTCACGATCTTGATGACCCGTGGCGTCCTCGCTGAACGCGGCTGACCGGATCTCGCACGGTCATTGGTCGAGGACGTCTCCCGGTATCGCCTGATGGTCGTGTAGACAAAGTTCCGCTTGACCCCATGCGATTTCAGCAGCCGGAATATATCGCCGGGTCGCTCACCGTTCAAAAAACGCTTAATTACGAAGTCCCGATACTCTTTCATCGCGCGTAACAAACGAACAACAACTAACAGAATGTCAACACCGCGCACATTCGGTAGCGTATGAATGAAGCTAAAGCTGACACCAATACCAATGCAGAATATGTACATGGCGCATACCTACGCAATGATGAAAACTTGTATTCGAACTTATTGAACACCGTGTATACGGCACTGTTAATTTCTTGTTTATGAAATCATTATCGTATATAGAATACGCTATTTATGGTTGTTTATAGTTTGAATGGTTTCTTACATTACAACAGCATTATACACGGATGATACGTATAATGGTGATTACAACATAAATGGAAAATGTATAATAATGATCATACAGCTAATGGTAATTTTCTATTCGGGATGGAATTGAGGCTAAATTGCTGAAGAAGTTGGGTTATGAAGATCCGGATCACTAGCTCAGCGAAATTTTTCAGCTCCCCAGGTAACCAATAAGCAGTTCCAAAGCGTCTTTACGGCAACCTATCAAGCATTGAGGTCGTCGTAAATGCCACTTTTGGCCCAATATACGGCTTCTTTACTACAATGCTATGATAATGCTCCATTAATGCTATTTTGCATTCAAGATGCTTATTACAGGCTACAAGCAATAGCTTTGAAATGGCGCTTTACTACCGATAGCTTTCAAGATGCTGATATAATGCAAATATACTGCTTGTAGCATCTAAAATGTAGATTTAGGGTTGATTTACTGCATATGCTAATCCTTATTGGTTACCTTGGTTGTTCTTCAGAGAAGTTTAAGAAAAATTATTCAGAGAATTTCAGGAAAGTAATTTCAGGGAAGTTCCTCCGAGGAATTTCAGGGAAGTTCTTCAGCGGAACTTCAGGGAAGTTCTTCAGCGGAACTTCAGGGAAGTTCTTCACAGAAACTCAGGAAAGGTATTTATAGAAGTTCAGGGAAATTCTTCAGAGAACTTCGAGGATGTTCTTCAGAGAAGTTCAGGGAAGTTCTTCTGCGAATTTCAGGAAAGTTCTCCAGAGAAATTCAGGGAAATCGGTTAAATTCATTGCTTTAAGGTTTCAAATTATTTGTATAAACCGGTTCTTTGAACAGCAAAATTGAAATGAAATTAAAATGACAATTTTATTTAAAAAATTATTAAGCATAGGAGTGGTTGTCAATTCCACGTGATTTTGAAGAAAAATGGTTTTCCGATTGTGTAAGAGCTTTAGACGGAAAGCACGTTAGTATAAAAGCTCCTGCAGAGAGCTTCAGTGATTATTTAAAAAGTATAGTGATACAAATTTACGTATGTCAACGTTAGAGAAAAAAGGAAGGATCCGAGATGGTGTGGTATTTACCGATTGCTGTTGGGCAGTCTGATGCCGGTTCAAGTTCCTGAGATTTCGGCTCCGATGGTGGGCAAGTTGTGTGGCTCATCTGACGCGAGGACGATCAGCTGTTCTAGAGACATTCTGAAAATGTCTGCTCAAATTTGTTATTCAAGTCCCTCAACGCCATTGAATATTTGTTATCCTAAACAGTCATAACGTCCCATACCGTCTCGAGCAACGAGTTGGTTCATTCACCCAGAATAGTGGTCCGATTTTTTGGTTCGGACACGATTTCGGCGCAGTTCGAGAGAAGCGCCACTTCATCATATGATGACTTTTTACGCTTCAAGTTTGGTTTCGATCCACTTAGTTTTTCAAGTTTCAAAACGGGTGATTGTACGTTGGAGTCAGGGAACAAATTCAAAGGTTGAACATAGGAACTGGTAGAATCGTAATCTGCGTCTCAGCATTGTCATCTTGAAAACCTTAGTACTTAGCTATCAGGTATCAAACTCCCCTGGTCTAGACTTTCTTTGGATGAGGAATTGCAAAGCGAAATAATACACTTCCTTTGAAGTATACACTTCCACAAGTGATCGGAATTAGTTGGCTTCCGAAACACCGGATGTTGCTCTCACAGCTCAATCAAGTAGAATTTCGTTTTCCTGGCCCATTTTTGCTTGTGCGAAATCACAAACTAAAACGAACTAAATTAAAACGAACTGTCAAAAAACTTCGACCAATGAATTGTGAACTATTCCGTCCGGATGGAATAGTTCATAGCCTACTACTATAACATAGAAACTATTGCTACGCACGACACAACTAACGTATTCAAGTCATAACTATGAGGTATCACCAACAATCAATATGAAATTAGCGATTTGAAATTGGTTCACTGTTGTAGAACCCCTTGGTCCGAAGTACACCTTGAAGCCAGCACCTTGCTGTACATATTTGCGCCTTTGTTTTGATTTGCTGTGTTATTTTGACAGAACATTTGAGAGTGTGTTCGTGTGAGTTCATTATTAGGGGCGTATTATCGAGCTTGGGACCGATGTGCTAGTGCTGACTGAGCCAAGAAAAAAATCGTATTTGTTCGGGACCTACTGGTCTTAGAGTTAGTCTATGCTATCACTGCATAGTTAAGGTGTTTCTATGAACTATCATATAGTTTTCTAGCATATAGCTCACTATATACTAGAAATAGCTGCCGTGTGGCGACACCTTTAATCTCTAAACGCCATTCGCCTGTTGCGATTATTTCACCATTTTCCACTATTAGATCGATGAAGAGTTGAGGCGCATACTGGTTTCCGTCTTGACATTTCATGAAGTTGTGCACCACAGCGATGGCGTTAACAAAGTTTTCAGCATCTGTTGGCTGTAACTGAAGCGATGCCAACAAGCTTCAAAGGCATTTTCGTGCCCTGTTTAGCCTATACCTACGATCGAAGAGAAGCAGCGATTGGCTGGCCTTCACGAAATTCATTTGGTGCATTGTACAAAAAGGTTTAATGATAGCATTTTACCAGATGATAAGCAACATTACTGTTTCATTTAATTTACGAGATATTTGTTCTATGTACAAAATCCATCACAGATAAAAAGAAACATTGAATTTTCTGCGTTATCTAATGCACATAAAGGGAATGCTAGATTTGGCAGAAAAGTATAGGATATTTCATGTAAATTTAAGCCAGATAACGCCTGAATCTAGCATGTTGTATGAAAGATTGCAAACATTGTTGTATGCAAACATTGTTTACGCCTCCTTTGGCTTGGAATTAAACGAGGCGAAATTTTACGCGCTTGTTAAATTAATTATTTTTTTCTGTGATGTTTACGAAACGAGTGAAAGTTAATTTACGAAAATAAATTTTCAGTATATGAAAAAATATTGTAATATGTTATGAGGCTTTAGAGCCATAACTGGAGTATTGGTGCTGGTACACTTTTCTTATTGTCATTTTTTTTCGAATAAAAGACAAAGATAGCCGGTAGCTTTTGCAAAAATTTTAACTTTAGGAGCAACATGAACTACCAAGCGTCTCCTGTGTTTGACCCCGACATAAACTAATCACGTGCGAGTTTCAGAATCAACATTCTGCAAAGAGACTTGAATACTCCATAAGTGAGGACCGCCTTACTTTCTGGTCGTATTTTTGTTTTGTTTTAAAATACGCCTCCCCTCCCCCCTCCTCTGGCATTTTCGGATTGTAAAAAATAAACTACAAGCCTCAATCTAAAATAGTATAAAGTTAGCATTTATTTGACCTATCGAAAATTCTTAGACTAAACTGTTTCAATATAAAAAATATACCAACAATTTGTTCGAATAACGTTCATCCGTTGGGGACAAAAAAGTAAGGCAAAATAATTAACTACACTAACCACTTTTAGTCCGCACTGTCGATCATTCAAATAGGTATAATTTGTATTTGGTTCACGTACTATCCCTACGATCTGCTCTAAGGACACAACTTTCATTCGACCGTTTTGATTATCTTTGTTGTTTACTTAATGGATACTCAGTTACGTAATTTTTGTTTATTTAAAATACTTTTTATACAAATATAACAGTAAATGATAGCATTACGGAGCGAATAAACTTCGATGGTTGTGATTTTGAAAATGAAGAAATAGATAAATTTTAAATTACGTGCTTCAATTGTTTGACAATTATTACACCAATACCTTCCGGATATAGTTTTATTGGTCAGTTTCCAACATTGTTTCGATCTATTAAAGCCATCAATTTTCTACTCATTTGCTAAATATTTTGTTCTCGACAGGTGGGTGCAAATACATTGGATTTGATGGGTGATGTTTCATTCATTGATAATCTCCACTACATATGCCATGATATTGATATAGTATTGTCTTGCGGTAATTCTACGATTGATAATAAGTTACTGATCGCATTGCATCGTTTTTAGAGAGATGATAAATAAGTTCAATGATTTGGGATTTAGTCTTCCACTGGTGATTGATAGTTTTTCTTTCGGAATGCTGCCAGCCTCATCCGTTCCATTTGCAGGGCCTGTTCTAGTTCGAGAACCTTGACCTGGATTTCCATCTCCTTGGTCTTGGCCTGATGAACAGTCAGCGATCCCAGGTCCATGTCTTGCGAATCTTCTAACCGTTGGCTACAATCTTTGGCAGTTGCTACGACGATGCCGGTAGCTTGAGTGACATTCTTCGAGGCAGAACCCAACGCTGCTAGGTTCTGACTTCCCCGTGGCGCCTTTACGCGGCTGGCCACTACCAACTGTGCGGTGCAAGCTGCAATTTCTTGCGCCGCCACGATTAGATCCAACTGATGGCGAGCCCCTCCCGATACGGTTTTGTTGGCAGCCGTCCTGAAATTGGTGGTAAATTTTACTGGAACATTCATCGTAATATTGGAGCGAATTACTTACACCAAAAAGTTAGCACCCTGGGCGACACTCTTGGCGGCGGAAATCAAGCCCTCGGTCCACTGGTGGTTCCGTTTGTAGAACTCCTTCGCCGAGGCGGTACCCTTTCCGAGGGCAACGACTTCCGACTGCAGAAGACGCGATTTCTGAACCAGGATGCGGATCGCTTGCATCAGGGTGGTACAGGCGTCCAGGATTTTTTCGTTCACCTCCAGCTTGATGCCCGAATCGGATGCGCGGGATTTCGACAGCATTTCCTATGGTACGATGATGGAAGGTTCGGGTGTGATTATCAAGAATAAATTGGTGTGTGTCTGTGTGTGTGGTGGATTTATTATGGGGCAGCCCGATCTACAGGGTGATGGATCATCGTAATTGTCTCGTATGGCAGTACGAATTGTATGCAAAGTAAAAAATATTTGTGCGGCTTAAAAGTTTAGATAAATGCTATTTCTTCGAAACTTCTATGAAATCTCATTCAACAATAGGTACATATTTATGGATAACACCCTTCTACTTATGAATAACAAAAATCAGGTCATTAAAAGAAATAAATCTAAAAAATTTCGTGCATATCCTGAGGAAAGGGGGTTTCGATCAAAATTTGGTCGACTTAAACTTGACGCATTTCCTTTAATCGTGCATTCAAAATTTTTGCACAACCCTCATTTTGAAGATGTGTGCGTGTAGCATCATGCCTCTATTTTGATTTTGAAATTAGCACTTTAGTTATCAAAATGTCGTCGAAGGAAGAGCAAATTGTTGAATGTGACTAAATCAACTTTGTCCAACGTATAAAAAGTGGTGAACGTTTGTCGACAGCCAGGAATGCCAGATCGCGGTGAAATCGAAAGCCGGAGGCCACAGCAACGCCAAAAAAATAGTTGCCCGCTGTTTTGAGCGGAACCCCAACCTCTCCGTCCGAGATGTCGCAAAGAAGCTGGGAGTGGCGCCTTCAACCGTGGATAGAGCTAACAAACGAGGTGGACTGTCGACTTTCAAGAAAGTGGTGTCTCCAAATCGCGACGATAAACAAAACACGTCGGCCAAAGCACGATTGCGAAAGTTGTGCACGACGATGCTGACGAATTTGATTGCATGGTACAGGACGATGAAACTTACGTCAAGGTAGACTTTAAACAGCTTCCTGGACAGGAATGTTATACGGCAACGGGACGGGGAAAGGTGGCTGATATTTTCAAGCAGTCAATGTTCGCGAAGAAATATCTGGTGTGGCAGGCCATCTGTACCTGTGGCTTGAAGAGCAACGTTTACAAAGCGACCGGAACCGTCAACCAGGAAATTTATCTGAGCGAGTGCCTACAAAAACGTCTACTGCCTTTCCTGAACCGACACAATTGTTCCGTTCTATTTTGGACGAATTTGGCATCTTGCCACTACGGAAAATAGGCCATGGAGTGGTATGCTGCCAACAACGTTCAAGTGGTGCCCAAGGACAACAACCCTCCCAACACGCCAGAGCTCCGCCTAATCGAACAATATTGGGCCGTCGTCAAGCGGAACCTTAAGAAGACTCAAAAAGCTGTTGTGAGCGAGGAACAGTTCAAGGCAAACTGGCGTTCTGCGGTGAATAAAGTGGACAAGGAGACAGTATGAAATCTTATGACAGGTGTTAAACGTAAGATTCGGCAGTTCACATTCGGTAAAAAGGAAGTTTAGCTTGCTATTTCTCCTGTATTCTGTATTAACTGAACTTGAAAAAGAAAAAGAATTTGATTTATTAATAAAAACTTTGGTCGACTCACACACATTACTGTTTGACCAAATTTTGATCGGAGCACCCTTTATTTCGTAGATACTCTGAGAGCTTCCTGGAAATTCCTATAACCTCCTGAATACTCAAGAATTCCCTAAATATTCAAGGAACTTTTTGAATATTTCAAGAATTAAATGAATATTAGAAGACTTACAGAATATTTCAATACATTCCATTATTTTTTTTTCTGAATTCTTCGAAATTAATTTCTGAATTGTTCGAAAGCTCTCTGAATAAGCCGAGTACTTCCTCAATATTCATAGAATTTTTTTGATATTCCTAAAACTTGACGAAAATGCCAAAGACGTCGAAAAGATTTTCAAACATATCGAATACAGCGAACACTTCTTGAAGATTTCTAGAATTTCCGAGGATTTTAAAAATATCATGAATACTTCCTGAATGATATGATAAACTGACATAAATTCGAGAAATCCAGTGGGAATCTTGAACATAAAACACTCAAGAAATTTTCTTGACTATTCAAAGAAATTGTGAATATTCCGAGAATTCTCTGAGTATTTCTTGGATACTCTGAAAGCTTCCAGAAAATTCCAATAATAATCCTGAATATTCCATGAATTTCCTCAATATTCCTGGAACTTCCTATGTATTTCGAAAACTAACTGAATATGTCGTCGATAACTTCCGAAATATTTCAAGTTCTATTTGCCGATAAGCTTCACTGCATCGCACAGAACAGTTCAGTGAATCTGTTTGCAAACAGGATTTCGTTTCTGCTATGCAATCAAACAACCCAACAGGACGCTGAAATAAAACCTAATTGCAAAGGCCCGTGTACGAGCTATTACTGACCAAGCACAACGGATGAATTTAGATGGACGATGAAACTTACGTGCACATGGACTTAGGACAAATCTAAAAAAAAATAAAAGCTCGCGAATTGACGATTGCCCAAGTAACATTGCCAAAACCATCCAGCTTTATTCAGATTCTATTAAAGTTTTGCGAATGCCAGATTTCTATTCGATTTGGTTTTATTATGGCACGAAGAGGTACCAATAGGTTTCATATTTTAGTTGGGTTTATGAGAATCACACAGCTTGTTTACAACGATCTTAAAACATTGTTTTCTCAAATTTCGTTTACTCCTATCAAAGGTTTTCTTTTGTCTTTATGAACTCGTAAAATGATGTTTTGAAATGCCGTTTTAGGATTCATTCATATTATCTTATTGTGGCCAGTTGAAAAGGCATTTCAAAAACTTTTTGCTTCCAAGAAATGTAATAAACGGCAAATAGGTATTGAAGGAAATTGTTGGCTTCAAAATGGTGATTGGGAAACTAGAGGAATTTCAAAATTTAACACTTCATTTGATCACTTTTAAAAAATAAAAAATTAAACCTGTGAAACACTTTTTTAAATTTTCGCTAGTAATCGCGAGCAAATTCCATTTAATTCCACTATGAGCTTATCTTTTGACAGATAGGCCTATTTCGTCTGCTACTTACAGACTTCTTCAGTGTCGAGTGCTCGACTTGCCAAGTAGCTAAAAAATGCTAAAAAGTTCTACTAACTTTTGAAATAGGTTCCGAAAGGTTCGGATAACAGCTCACAGTCAGAAGGTACTCGAAATGTTTTTATTTTCATTCGGGGATATTTAAAAATTTCTTGGAGTATTCTGGAAGCCTCTCTGGAGTATTCTGTATGTATGTGATGTTCATAATTTTCTAGAAATTTCACGAGGAACAAAAACATACCAGGGTCCGTGAACGGCAGTCATCAATTCGAGTGATAAACACCGTGAACTGAATCATGTAATTGGCAACTAGTGAACATTTGAAGCTATAAATCTTCAATATGTTTGCGATTGGTTTTGTTCCCATTTCAGGAAGTCTTCAAAGTGTTAACGAAGTTCACGGAATGGTCAGGAAGCCCTCTAATTATGCCAAATAAGGGCGACCCCGGAGTTACGGTTTGTTTCCATTCCTCCCACGTCACGAGTTCAAATCTGCACCCTGCAAGTTACGAAAATGCCCACAAGAGATATTTGAGTAGCTAGTACGAGATGAGACTAAACATCGTTGAAATAAGATACAAAACAGCAAACAGGACAGCAGTTTTGTACTGAATTCTAGAAAGTTCATGAAACTTGCAGAATACAGAATAGTTATTGTACGCTTATCGGGCAGTTGCGGTGCAGTTCAGAGAGATGTCAAAGGGGTCTTCTAGAGAACTTTTTGTCCATGTTCATAAATTAAAGATGATAAGGGAACTCCTTGGATAACTTCAAATCGTGTTTTGGAATTTTGAGCAAGTTAAGTTTAATTCTTCGAGAAATTTTCTGAACTTCTTGAATTTTTTTTGGGCAAATTCCAGTAATTTTCTCGCAATTCTGAATGATTTTTTAACGAAACTAAGGAAACATCTTTGAGAAGTTCTGATTAATCTGGAGAGACCTTCTTGAAAAGCTTCGATTATAATATTTTTGAGTAGGTATGAGCAACAATTTTTCGGAGCAGTTGAGGGAACCTCTTGATAAAATTCGAAAATATTTTTGGAGAAGTTTTGGGAGCTTTTTTAAGTATTCCCAAGAAGCACACTACGATCATAATTAGTTGTAGTAAATTGCTTATGACTTAGCAAATCATATTTATGTTGTATCAACCTAATGGCAACAAGTGTGCAACTAGGGTTTTGATGAACCTGGAGAAATTAAGGTTATCTTAGGATTAAACCGTGGATTTTCTGAGTGAGCTTTAGAAAACTTCTTCAAAAAATTAAGACAAATTTTTTATGCAGTTAAGAGAATTTCTTGTAGAAGTTCGGAAAGATTTCCAGGATTTTTTTTGAAGGAAAGTTTAAAGAAATTTTTTACAAAGTTCTGGAGATTTTATATCGGTGTTTCCGGAACTTTTGAAATAAATAAAAAAAAACTTTGAATATTTCGAAAAATTTCTTCAAGAAAGCAGTGGAAACTTCGAAATTTTGGCAAGAGTTTCTGAGAATACTCCTGTTACCGCTAGCAACGGAACAAACGAGCGAGCGTAGGCGGCCGTTGCAAAACAAACAAGTGAACATTTCATTCCATGTACAACATTGAAAGAGAAAAATACAAACTTCAAACTCTAAAACGCCAAGCTAAATTAATCCTCTGAAACCCCGAAATCCCCCTTCCCCCGACGAAAGAACTATGTTGCAGATTCCTTAGCCATTTTCCTTATTGGCAAGAAGCAGCAAAGAACCAACCGTCCGGTGCAACATTCCTGGTTGCCTGCCGGCCATCATCAGTCTAGGT
>JASCZW010007693.1:0-61378 GCA_034211315.2 Aedes japonicus
AAGCGGAACCTAAAAAGACCAAAAAAAAACTGCTAAGGACGAGCAGCAGTGCGTGGTGTGTGTGTTTATGTGTGTGTGTTTACAATCCTAATTCCCACTGTCTGGCAGCGAGCATTGTGGATGAAGATCTTCCTGCAACTGTTTTCATGACTTGCTGTTTACAGTTGCAAAAAGCTTAAATCCGGGGATTAGAAGGTGACAGTCACCGCGACTCTAGCCCATTTCGAGAACGCAAGCATTCCGAAGCCTATCTTCGTACACAATAAGCCCTGCTCCAGTAGTGACATACTGAAACTTTCAATCAAGCGTATGTGCAATGCTTGATTGACGCGTATTTAGTGATTCACTATATATAGTCGATACATCTCACCAATTGCCGCTTCCTTCGTTACACTCTCTTGTTCATTCGTAAACATAAAGTTCTCGACGTTGCCTCGTAATTAATTTCATGCACTTCCCGACAAAATAAGCGCAAAACTTAACGTGGCCAAACCGCCCGTTATATATGTAACCTGCATAAGAAAACTCTGTACACCATGGTGAGCACTGCACATCTGAAATTATGTGGCAGCCTTTCCCACACGCATGCGCATTGTCTTCGTTTGCTGCTTCTGATAACAAATGGCCGTTTTCAGCACAACGGGCTTCTTTTTGCACTGTACACTCTGCCAATAATCAAATGCCCGATACGAGGCCACTCTATATCGAACTTCAAAACTGCTAATAATCATCGATTCACTCGGCGACAAAGCGGACAAACGCTCAAACCTAATAATATATGTCCGGATGTCTCAATACTACCACTAATAAGCAAAACTAAGCTGATGTAACTCCTCTTCCGGTGCGGGGGCGCAGTACGAAACCACAAAATGTGGAAGTCACTACCGACACTCACATTTCGGGTGAATCGATCATATCACTACAGGTTTCCAAAAGCACGCGGATATTTTATGATTTCACTGTTAGTTAAAGTTAAATTACAAATTATTGTTTGATTTTTTCATGAAAACGACGCAGCAAAAACAAAACACGTCAGTTTAAAGCACGGCTTGCTGCGATTTTCACTGCAATGACGAGCAGCAGTTCAAGGCAAACTGGCTTTCTGCGGCGAAGAAGGTGACAAGGTGGCTGTACAAAATCTGATGGCAGGGCTGTCAAGCGAAGGCCCGGCAATCTCGGATTTGGAAAAGCGGAAGCTCAACTGAATATTTTTCCTGAATATTATACTAATTGAACTTGAAAAAGAAATTTAATTTGATTTTTAAATAAACGATTTCACCGAGTTACACGCGTTTTCCTTGACCAAATTTTGACCGTATCACCCTTTAAAACGTAAATTTCCTGAAAATGCCAGGTTGCTAATATCTATATCCACTACCGACGGAAGGTTATAACTCCCTGCACCTGTTTCGGGTACTATTTTATTTGTGAGAGCAGGCAGACTCCAGAAAAATACGCTAGAAGTCATTGATTACAAATGTTACTTTCGACATTTTGACTATTTTGTCTCAGAACTGATTACTCGTAGCCGTCACAAATCTGGTGGATGTAAGTTGATGAGAAACAAGTATGATATTGATAACATTTAACATGATATTGAATTCGCGATTGAATGCATCATGGTGTTATTTTTTGATTAAATATTTCCTACCCATATTTAGAGTCAAATCCAACTACCACGTGAAAAAAGGAAGATAACATCACAGCAAGCAGGAAATAAAACTACGTCAGTTTGTATCGCCATTCAAGTGACACATTTTGAAGGTAACGGACAAGAACATAAATCGGATGAAAAGAAAGACCACCTTGGGCTACCTCCGGGGTCACGACACACGTGAGCTAGATATTGTTTTGGATTGACAAACTTTGATGTTGTTCTCCTTGAATATCGGAGTTCTCCTTGAATATCGAACTGCTGCGCTCTATAGAAGGCAATAACTGATGATATCTGAGAGTAAATAAAAAGTAATAATATTGGAACCACAATCTATGAAAAACACTTTGTTACGAGTTCTCAGGCAGAAACCTGCTCGTAAATTTCCTAAAATTTTATCCACCTCCGGCCTGCTGCACTTTTTTGCCTAACCAATGAAAGATATAGTTAACAAATCGAACGTGGAATCGAAACGTAGCTGTTAAAACATATTATTAATAATTTGTGCTCCATGTTAAACATAAAGGGTATTCCGATCAAAATTTGGTCAAATGTGTGTAGTAATGTGTGAGTCGATCAAAGTTTTTTTAATAAGTCAAATTCATTTTCTTTTCAAGTTCGTTCCGGTGACGAACCAGCCCAGGTGGCTAAAAGTCACCTTAATAAAGGGGAAAAAAATCAGGTTCAGTTAATACAGAATGGCAGCATACCCCCATGGCCGTTTTTCCGTAATGGCAAGATGTCATATCAGAGCTAAATAGAACGGAACAATTCTAGAGTTTTTTGATTAGGCAAATCTAGCATTGAGAGATTCTTCTCGGGCTCACTTTCTTTCATCATTCATTACAGCGCCATTATAAAGCTTTTGAGGGATTCTTTAGTACAGATCTACACTCAATAGTGCTGCCTAGCATACTATGCAAATAGTAGAATGAAAAACGTAACGGCGATTGAAATATGAATGAAAGAGAACGTAATCAAAGAAAGTCTTTCAATGTTAGATTCTGTCCAAATGAAAAAAACGCTAGAATTGTGTCACTTCAGGAAGGGCAGTAGACGTTTATGTAGGCACTCGCTCAGATAATTTTCCTGGTTTACGGTTCCGGTTGCATTGTAAACGTTGCTCTTCAAGCCCACATGTACAGATGGCCTGTCACACCAGATATTTCTTCGCGAACTTTGACAGTTTAATGTGCTTGAACATACCTGCCACCTTTCCTGTCCGGTTGCCGTATAAAATCCCTGTCCAGGAAACTGTTTAAAGTTTGTTTTGACGTAAGGACGTGATCGTCCTGTACTACGCAATCCAAACTCGTCAGCATCGTCGTGTACAACTTTGGCCGACGTGTTTTGTTTACCGTCGATGATTTGGAGTTACCAATTTCTTTGTAAGTCGACAAGCTCCCAGCTTCTCCACGACATCTCGGGCAGAGAGGATGGGGTTCCGCTCGAAACAGCGGGCAACGCTTTTTGTCGTCGCTGTGTGGCCTCCGGCTTTCGGTCTCTGCTAGATCCAGCATTCTTTGTCTGTCGACAAACGATCACCGAACACATTTAATACGGTATTAACAGTTGATTGAGCCACATTCAACAATTCCCGCCAACTTGGCGTGAGATAAGTTTGGATTTTCGCCATGCACGTGCAAAATTTGCATGCTTCTCTTCCTTCGACGACATTTTGATAACTGAAGTGCTAATCTTAAATGAAAATAGAGGCATCTTCAAATGAGGGTGTGCAAAATTTTATAATGCACGATGAAAGAATATGCGTCAAGTTTAAGTCAACCAAATTTTAATCAAAACACCCTTTATTCATCTTTTATTTGGAAAATTTTGAATACTTGAATAAATAAAATGGCAGTTGAAAAACCTCTTAGGTTGATAGAAGCATTTTTGTTTCTTCCAAAATAAATCAATTAAGAAATGATCGAATTATAAGTTCCGCTGTTTCAACTTCTAAACAATTCTTTCAAAGTATGCAACGAATAGAAAACTAAATTTTGATTAGCCAACGCTGTCTGCCAATTGGTAAGAGCTTTGAAAAGTAATGTTTGATCAATTCAAAACTATTGCAATCATAAAGACACAGTAATTCGTGTCGCTACGCAATTGTTATTAGTTCTTTAGTTCTGAATAAGTTTTCATTCCATTGCTAACATTCAAGCCAAGCTAGACGATTAACTGATTTGCTCTGCAACAGGGTATGGGCTCAGGAAAGAAAATTTTACCGTGAAGTAGTCCGGAGTTTTTAAAAACTCAAGAAACCTCAAGCTTTATGATTTGGAAGAAATATCCTTAGTCCGAAGCTGAGATGCTGCTGAAAAGTTCAAAAACGTTGAGAGTGGAGGCGGTAGAGAGCGAAGTTCCGCAGCTGGAGCAGGAAGAGTTCGAGTTGGCGGAGGTTCCGTGGCATTGCCGTGCATCGAAGTGCTACACGGAACTCTCTGCCTATTATACGACATTGGTGTTCCTGATGCGAATGATTTAGATCCAGTGAAAGATGTTGGGATGCTGTAAATGCTGGTATCGAAGAAGCGTCAAGCAGCGGTATCGCAGGATTTGAAGTTGGTTGGGCGTTGGCTACAATCTGCTTAAGCTCTGGAGACATACAACTATAGTTTAGTTCTCGATACGGTCGATGCGCGAGCTGCCTGGAAGAAACTCGAATCGGCATTTCAAGACAGCGGCTTGAACCGGAAAATTGAGTTGCAGGAAGTTCACTTCGATACGTCTTGTCACAGTCCAAGTGTCGAAGCCTACGTTGATGAGCTGATGAGCACAAGTCACAAGCTATAGCATCGATGGGATTCATAGTAGATTATTCTTGGTAGGCTGCTATGTTGCTGATGGGTTTGCCGGAACAGCATGAGTCTAGCGATAATGAGTCCTGAAGCCTCTGGTATTGGTGCTGACGGCGGATGCCGTGAACAAAAAATTCTGCAAAACATGAAGATCGAGAGAGCGCAACCAGTTGCAGTGACGAAGCGGCTCGTAGCAATGCACGTTACTCAGGAAAGTGAATGTCAACGATGGTGAAACCAAAGATCGACGAAAACACCTGCTTAAACTGCGAAAAAGCCAGGCCTTTTGCGAAAAAGTGTCCGGAGAAGCAACAGCAACCGAAGCACGCAAGCACAAGGGTCTGTGTTACATTTTGCGATGGGAGACGTAAGCACCAATGAATGGAACTTTGATTGGACGCCGTTTTGTCACATGGCACGGCCGGTTCAGAGATTTGTCGATGAAGTGAGAATAAATCACAACGGCGGAAAGTGCTCTCAACGTCCTGGCTACAACTACAACGAAGTGTATTCCCCGGTCACGCGGTACGCGACCGTCCGATATTTGATGGCTCTGGTGGTGCGTTACAACAAGGATATCGACTAAATGGATAGCTGAATGTATTGGTTTATCCGTGGAGAGAAAATGATGTTTGTGACTATCTACGTCGATGATCTTTTGATTTTTCAAACGATCGAAGCAGAAAAGAAGCCGGAAGTCCCATCCGTAGGAAGAGATTCAAAATGAAAGACCTCGGGAGGCGGAGCTACTGTCTCGGCATCAGAATCACAAACAATCGCGAAGAACGCAAGATGTGGTTGGACCAACAAGCTTACATCGAAGACATCATTGATCGTTTCGGTATGGCTGATGCCCACTCAGGTTGCAACACCAGCAGATCCTAACATCAAGTTGAACTAACTCGATACACCGAAGAAGAAATCTGAAAAGAAGAGATGAAATCAGTTCCATGTAAATCGGCAGTCGGGTGTGTTCGTCGTTTGCAGATAGGTCATCCGACCGATATAACTTTTACCGTCAATGTTGTGAGTCAGCACATGCTCAATCCCGGTCAGTCTTCTATTGTGTTAGATAATGCAATCGCAGTTTTCGAAGCCAGACCGATTTCCGTACGTTGCGATAATTAATCGACAATCCGCATCGCAAATAACGGATTATACAACCTCGGATGTGCTATTCCGTGCATGATAGTCTGGTATGAAGGTGTCGTGAATCTGAGCTACACATCCGTAACGGAACAAATAGCTGATGAGCCAGGCAGTGACCGTTCAGAAGCAGCATAAGTTTCGAAGCTATTAGGCGTCGCGGATTTGAAGTTACGGTCTGTCATCACTGTTCAACGAAACTTAAACCTGATGTTTGAACAGGAGCGTTGTCCAGATTTCTTTATCACCTGAAGAATGCATGTTTTAATTTAATAATAAGTTGTTTACTGTCTTTGGCTCTCTCAGTTGTTTGTGTGAGCGAACTCAAATATCCGAAGAAATCTTCAATCGCCTGACACCAATCAAATTAGTTGGATTGCGGTTTTTGGTATATACTGATGTTTTGGCTTTTCAAGAAGATTTGTTTTTTCTCGCATAATGCGGCGACGCTTTATCCCAACCTTGACCTAATCCTAGAGCTATGCTAAACAACTAGTTAGAAATTTAAGAAGCAAAATCATATATGAAAAAATCTCATGGTTGCAGATGGTTTGAGAATGACAAGAAACATTATGAGAGGCGTTTCTTCTCGTGTTAGTGAGATGACAAACCACCGTTTCACTCTAGAACGAGTCCCGTCCCTTTAAACACTTTTTCACGAGTACTCTCCTCCTCGCCCACAGATACCTTTGTCACCAACCGTGAAACACGCATATTCCATAAGTCCATCTGTACTTTTGTTGAATATTACCGATTCATCGGCTACCAGTACTTTAACTAGTTCATCCCCTTCCCAGCTGTCCCCGTCTTGTCGGATCGGTTTGATGGTCGTTGGTTGCTTTCCGGATCACGATTTGATTGGATCTCAATTCCCAGTATCCGGTGCAGCAAACCGACACCGTCCATCAAGCGAATCGAATCGTAAACAAACAGCCCGAGCAAAGAAGTAGGTCGCTTGCATTGTGCAAGACGACGCGTGCGCCTTCAGACATGGCAAAACAGCGGCTATGGCTTCACTCGGGGAAATTGTAAGAAAAACGCAAACAAACAAACAGTCGGACGAACGAACGAACTCGTGGATGGACTCTGTGGATCCGTGGACGGCAATGATGCCAATGTACACACGAAAGTTTTCTACGCGTAAGTTGGGGGCGGTGTGAAGTCCATCGAATCGACTCCACCACCGCCAAAGTGAGTGGCATGGTGGGTTGCAACTCGCTCTATCTCTCGGGAACAATGCACTACTCATTCGATGGCCTCGTGATCGGAATGGGTATTAAATCATTTCCTTATGCAATTAAGTTTATGTCTTATCTGCGACGACGACGACGACGACGACGATGGCTGGTGCAACTTTGTAACGGCGTTGGTCAATACGAAGGAATCCCCTGAACGGATGGAAGTCTCCAAACTCAAGAATATAAATGGTATTATGCATGATGGCGCAGTAGCTAAATCGATTTTGAGTTCTTTTTTCTTTCGTCCTGTTGAGAGCTGAATACAGGATCGGAATGGCGGAAGCTTGAGCGAGAAAACATTGAAGAGCAACAGGATGAATTGTTTATATTTGCATTGGCAAGTGTTTTTCAGTCAATTGAATCATTCATAGTGATAGGTTTCATGCTTGTTTTTCCAACATGGAGCACTCGATGCTCGGGTAAAATGGCACGACCAATTGCAGGTACAATGAAATTGAGAACAACACATGCTGAAATGTTGAAAAATACAAGAAAATTGATTCTATCACACCACTTTACGTCTAATTAATTGTAATTACTGATTTCTTGTAGCGTCCCGTAAAACTCAAAGTTTGTTGGGAACAGGTTTAGCTGTAATAAGGTTTCATTAGTAATATTATCAATAAGATTTATAAATTACTAGCTGAACCCGGTGCGAGCCTTGCTACGCATGCTTCAAAATGAATGAAAATTTAATAGAACCTGCTCATTTATGTTGTTTTTGTGAATGCATCTGGTTAAAATATTTTCGTTTACTAATGTAGTTTCTGAAAAAAAACAAAGATTTATGTTTTTAATTAAACTTTTGGATCGGTAGTTTCTATAGGTCTTTCTTTCTTGCGTAGAAGCATTTCATTGACAAAAAATGTATCATCAAACGAAGCTGTATCCTGTCAGTTTGAATGTAATTTTCCCTTGCATAACCTTTGATCAACTTCTTGTTCATAATGTAGCACTGAGTGTAACTCAAGCATCCCCCATTCTTGGCTAAGCAGGGGTCAAACTTCTATCAGTACATGCTTCTTACCCTAGAAATACACATTTTGAGTTTAAGTTGCATGGATAATTTCTCATGTTTGGTTCCAATTTCTGTTTCGTTTGTTTGAGAGGCCCCTTCCAGATATGGGAGGGGTTCCATACTATCATAAGAACTCAAAACCCCTCCACGCAAAAATTTCACGCCGACTCGGTTCTAGTAGTTTTCGATTCTATAAGGTTCAGACAGACAGAAATTCATTGTTATACATGCTATAATAGCTGCGTCCGAGCAGTGCGCTGCTACGCTTGCAACTAAATGAAGGGAAATTTAATATAACTGGCATCTTTATGGTTTTTTTTACCTTCAAAACCCCCCTACATGCCAAATTTGATTCGATTTGCTTGTTTAGTTCTCGAGTTATGAAGTAATTTGTGTCTCATTTGTATGGAGAGCCTCCCTTCCTGAGAGAGTAGGGGTCTCAAACAATCATAAGAACCTTCTCCAGCCCCAAAAACCCCTTCATATAAATTTTCACGTTGGTCGGTTCAGAACTTTTCGAGTCTATATGGGTCCGACAAACAAACAGACAGACAGAAATTCATTTTTATGCATATAGAAATCTAGCCTCCAAAAACCTCCATATGCTAAAAGTGGTTTGATTTACTTCATTAGTTCTCCAGTTATGCAGAAATTTCCTTTTTATTTGATGGGTGCCCCCCTTTAAAAATGGGGAGGGGTATTGAACTTCCATAGAAATATTTTTTTGCCTCCAAAAACCTCAACATGCCAAATTTGGTTTCATTTGCTTCATTGGCTCTTGAGTTATGCTAAAATTATGTTTCATTTTTATGGAAGTCTTCTTTCAGAAGGCGGAGGGGTCTCAAACCACCTTAGAAACATTTGTTTCCTTCAAAAACCACCTTTGCCAAATTTGGTTCCATTTGCTTGATTTATTCTTGAGTTATTCAAAATTCGTGTTTCATATATATTAGAGACCCTCTTTCAGTGAGCGGAGGAGTCTCAAACCACAATAGAATCATTTCTTGCCTCGAAAAACTCCACACGCCAAGTTTGGTTCCATTAACTTGATAAGTTCTCGAGTTATTCAGAAATTTGTGTTTCATTTGTATGGAAGCACCCCCCCCCCCCCCATGGCCCATTCCAGATGACAGAGGAGTCTCAAACCTCTATAGATACATTTCGGTCCTCCAAAACCTTCAGATGTCAAATTTGGTTCCATATGCTTGATTAGTTCTCGAGTTATACACAAATGTGTGTTCTCATTTATATGAGAGCCCCCTCTTACAGAGGGCGGAGGGGTGAAGAGTCACCTTAGAAATATTTCTTGCCTTCAAAAATCTCTACATGCCAAATTTGGTTCCATTTGATTAGTTCTCGAGATATATAGAAACTTTTGTTTCATTTATATGACACCCCCTCCCAGAGAGAGAGGAGGGGTCTCATACTAATCAGTAGAAACAATCATTGCCTTTAAAATCCCCTGCATGCCAAATTTGGTCTCCATTTGCTTTATTAGATCTAGAGTTATGGAGAAATTTTAGTTTCATTTGTATGTCAGCACCCTCCTAGGAGAGGGGAGGGGTCTCAAACCACCATAGAAAAAAAAATTGTCTCACAAAAACTCCCACATGCAAAATTTGGTTCCATTTGCTTGATTAGTTCTTGAGATATGCAGAAAATTTGTTTCATTTGTATGGGGGCCTCCCTTTTGAGAGAGGGGAGGGGTCTCTGACTACCAGTATAAACATTTATCGGCTCCAAAACTTCCGCATGCTTAATTTGGGTTCCTCTGCTTGTTCAGTTCTCGAGTTATGCAGAAATTTGTGCTTCATTTGTATGAGAGCCCCCCTTTCCAGAGAAGGGAGGGGTCTCAAACCATCATAAGAACCTTACCCGGCCCCAAAACCTTTTCCATACAAAATTTCACGCTGATCGGTTCAGTAGTTTTCGAGCCTATTAGGTTCAGACAGACAGACAGACAGACAGACAGACAGACAGAAATCCATTTTTATATATATAGATAGCTTACAATTTTTCAGTTTTCTCCGTACTAATTCCGTACTTTAGATTTTAATTCCAAATTGTAGTTTTAGTAGGTATATCTGAGCTTGCTGAGATGTTGTCTACGTGAAAAAGTTGTCCTTGTCATAGGCCTAGTTCGGCGGTATGATAGACACGAATATCCCTGTGGTAACTAGCGATCGTCACATTCCCCCACCCGTAAACCATTGTGACCGCCATCTACGACGTCGAGTGATGCCAATTTCACCACTGGTCTCCGTAAAATTCCGTTCGCCGTCCGAACCCACGCTTGCCGGGCCCGTCCATCCTTTCCTTGAATGACCTTGTCCACGTTTCCTCTGATCCACTGATTCCGTACCGCACTGTCCACGACCAAAACCAAATCTCCTTCCCTTCCTCGAACCACTTCGACCTTCTTGAAATTACCGGCAAGTATTCTTTGATCCACCGCTTCCATATTTGGTCCGTCAAGTGTTGGACAAGCTTCCATCCGCTGTTCAAAGTCACACGATAATCCATGCCTATCACTGGAAGTTGTTTTACCCCACTTGAGTTACCCAACAGAAAATGGTTAGGTGTCAAGGCGGTCTCGTGTTAATCATCGCCTCCGCTTCAATCATCACCGTCTCCAGCACATCGTCATCCGGCCGTCGGTCGTTGCGCTTCCAAAATTGTTCCGATTGCTGTTTTCATCGAGCGGACCATTCGTTCCCATGCAGCACCCATTTGTGGTGCACCAGGTGGGTTGAACGACCAACGAGTTGTCGTATTGGTGAAGATTGTTGCCAGATGTTTGTTGCGATCTTCTAACTCCCGCTTTATCTGATTGTTGGCTCCGTGAAAATTTGTACCGTTGTCACTAAATATCTCAGCCGGTGCGCGTCGCCGCGATACGAATCTTCTTTTAGCCATCCCAAGGAACATTGCTGGCTTATCATGGTTTTATAGCATTCTTGAAGTCTAATTCATGCTCTTCAGAACCCTTATAAAACCAAAATTGTTACTTGGGATGACACAGGACTCTTTCGACAAACTATGAACAATTTCCAGGTTTACCGCACGGATAGTCAGGCAGGTAAACAGTGCAACCCAACGTTTCGCGTTGCTTCTGCCAACTTTCACCAGTATTGGGCCAAAATAGTCTATGCCAACGTATGTGAATGGTCGTATGTACATACGGTGTTAATCGAACCTTTGGCAGTGGTGCCATTATTCTACACCAGATACAGCTCTCCGAAACTTTTCTAACTAGTGACCTCAATGTCATAATCTCGTAGAGTTGCCTCATCTCGTTGACAACCGTTTCACGATTGCAGTGATGGAACCGACGATGAAATGAGTCGACGAGGAGAAAGGTGATTGGATGCTTGTTGGGTAGAATAATCGGGTACTTGGTTCCGTACGGTATCCATTCGGCATTCGCCAATCGATTACGTTTGCGTATCACTCCGTCCTTGTCCATGAACGGCCAGTGTTTGTAAAGTGGACTGGACTTAGGCAGGGTTCCATGTCGAGCTTCTGGTTCTCCCATTGTCGCATCAAGGATGACTAATTCCGGTGCAAAGAACTCCCCTTGTGCTTGTTTCCACAGCGAATTTTCGGCACGTATCAACTCGTCTTGTGTCAGACTTCCTAGAACCAGCACTCCGTTTCGTCACAAGCGCTGTACGTTGTTGACAAATCGATGCACGTACGCCATAGTTCTGTGGAGTTTATCCCATCGACTAAACCTCTTAGTATCAATCAGCGGTTCAGGTTCAGGATAATGCACGTTGCAAACAATAAGTTCTTCTTCAGTGAAACTGATCGGTTCATCGCTACCAGGCCATGATTCTTCCGGTTGTGTTAGAAACTCTGTTCCACAAAACCATCGACTTTCTAAGTTGATAGCTGGACCTGATCCCCATTTTGGTTGCATCATGCGCCACATTCAATGCCGATCCAATCTTCCACGTACTGATGGTATCGGCGTTGGTCTGACCTAATCCAAGCAAGGGCGGTGCTGGAATCTGACACGTACACGTTTCTTCACTTGGAGAGCGTGCATGGATATAATGCAGTTGAGAAGGCGGGATCCTAAAACAGCAGCTTGCAATTCGAGCCGTGGAATCGTTAGCATCTTCAGCGGAGCTTAGATCTCGCGGCTACGAGAGCAACTTTTGGACCTTGAAGAGTTTCAATCCGGAAATAGACTACACATGCATAGGCGAATCTGCTAGCGTCAACGAACACGTGGATTTGTAAAGACGAATACGTTTTCTCAACGGCATCCGGAAAATAGCACCTCGGGATCCGCAGATTGTTCAGGTTTGGAACAAGATTGATCCAATCTCTCCACTGAAAGCTCAACTTCTCGTTGACTTGATCGTCCCATCCAGTACCTGATGCCCATAAAGGGTGTCCACGATGAAATTGCCACACTATGAAATTGCTCTAACTTTTTAACCGTTGGGTAGAATTTAATGAAAATTTGGGTGGATTTAGTTCATAGTGCATTATTTACATCCTGCAAGTTTTAAAGTCCTGTGATCAAAACTCGCGGAAATGGAGTCAAAAGAACAGCTCGTGCGTGATAAAATCTTGCGCATTCATCACGAGAACAAGGATCTCTCGCATCGTTCCATCGCTAAAACGTTGAGAATCGCGAATTCCACGGTGTCGCGAGTGATTTAGCGGTTCAAGGAACGGTTGACCACCGATCGGAAGCCCAGAAGTGAAGGAAAAAGTATTCCGTACAACACCAAAAATCACAACCGCGTAGTTGGGGCCTTCAACCGAAATCCGAACGCCTCCGTTCGGGATGTGGCTAAGAAGCTGCACCTAAGCCGAAGTTTTGTCCAGAAGGCCAAAACTAAGGCTGGGCTTCGAGCGTTCAAGGTACACAAGGCTCCTAATCGCGACGAGAAGCAGAACAAGTCCGCCAAAACCCGTGCCAGGAAGTTGTACCTCAACATGCTGACGAAAGTTGAATGCTGCATCATGAAACGACGAAACATATGTGAAGGCCGACTTCAAACAGATCCCCGGCAACCTGTTTTTCACGGCCAAGGATAAGTTCAGCGTTCCGGCTGCTTCCTCTCCTGAAGGCCCACAACGTCCCAACAATTTTCTGGCCGGATTTGGCCTCATGCCACTACTCCAAGAACGTGCTGAAGTGGTATGCGGACAATAAGGTCAATTTCGTGCCGAAAATGTTCAACCCTCCCAACACTCCGGAGCTCCGCCCCATCGAGAAGTACTGGGCGATTATGAAGCAGCACCTTCTTAAATGACCTAAGGTAGTGAAGACAGTCGAGGAACTGAAGAAAGTATGGGTTTACATGCAAAAAACGGTTAATTCACAAGTTGTGCAGAATCTTATGGCCGGGGTTAAGGCCAAGGTGCGGGCATTTGCGTATGGACTGTAAATAAAATACGAGTAAAATGGTAAAATGAAGTTTAATAGTTATTTCTCAATCCCTGAAAATTTGATGGCAATCGGATGAAAACTCGAATTTTGCGAATCAATTTTGTGTGTGGCAATTTCATCGTGGACACCCTTTATATGCTGCATCAGTATTCTTCCATGAATCAGAAAGAAAGTTATCAATCCCATTGGATCGAAGAAACTCATTACGGTGCGTAAGACTTCACGTTTAGTTGGAACGTATGACTCCTCCAATACTTGTTTCAGGTTGTCACGCAAAGAAACGACGTAGGTAAAGGTGTCACTGCTTGGTATCTATTTCATGCCCAACACTGACTCAACTCGGATTTCCTTCTCAACTGTCGTTGATTTTTCTCCCACTTGAGCAACAATCGCTGGATCGTTGGACAAGAAGTTACGGATTTCGAGCCCCCCATGGGCGTGAATTTTCTTCACCTCGCTGCCAATTTTCACTACTTCCTCCGCTGTCCCGAAACTATCAAGGTAATCATCCACGTAATGGTATTGAATGATGGCCATAACTACTCGTGGGAAATCCACTTCAAACTCTTTGGCGTTAAAATTTTTTATATATATTTAGCACAGCTCGGTGAACATGAAGCCCCGAAAATGGCTACGTCCATAACGTAGATTATCGGTTCTTGACCTGAAGAATCCCTGAACAGAAATCTTAGAAATTGACGATCTTCGGTCCGTATGAAGAACCGATGAAACATTTCCTTGATATCGCCGATTAAAGCAAAACGGTATAGTCGAAAATTTCCAAGAACCGACGGGAGAGATGTCAGTAAATCAGGACCCTTCAGCAATGCAGAGTTGAGTGAAACTCCATCGACCATGGAAGCTGCATCCCAAATCAACCGCAACTTGTTCTGTTTCTTTGGATTCAGGACAATCCCCAATGGCAAATACCAGCATTGATCAGGATCGGTTGTTGACAATTCATACTTCGTAGCCTTGTGTGCATATCCTTTGACTTCGTAGTCCCGTATCTGCTGCCGGACTCGATCATACAGAGAAGGATCTTTATTGAGATGCCTCTCAAGAGAACACATCCCGTAGCTGCTGGGAAAGCTCAAGTTGTCCCTCTTCCAAAGCAAACCCGTTTCATAACCTCCATCAACTCTTCTAGTATATTCTAGTAACATCCTTGCTCGCTTGTCTTCCTCGGATTCCAACGGAGTAGAAGGTGGTGATACGCCAATGCTGTCTAATGTGATATAATCACGAACTAATTGGTTTAGTTCTTGTTCTAGATCGGTCCATCCTCCAACATGAAACCCACAAACGACTGTGGATTTTGACTTTGATATACATCCGTAGATGCTCCACCCAATGCGACTTTTAGCGGCTATCGGCTCTTCCCATTTTCCATCTCTGGTTTTCAGCGGCACGGTGAGTTTCAGGTTGTCAAGACCGATCAATAGTATGAGCGAAACGTTCTCGTAGTTGTTTTAATGCAGTCCCCGTAGATGAGGATATCTTCCTGCCATTTCGCAATATTCCATAGTTTGGGAAGGAAGCAGCAATCCACCGACTGTACGAGCGTTTACCAATAGGTACTGTTTCGAAAAACCACTACCAGAAATTGCGGCACTGATCCGTCTAGATTTTGGTTCACTGCGCTTGATGTTGCCAGTCCACTGTAGGTTAAGCGGCTCCGTAACTCCTACTATTCCAAGTTGGTCTGCAACCGAGTCATCCAGCAAAGTTATTTGCGAGCCTTCGTCGACGAATGCATATATATCCACCTGACAGTTTTTACCGTATAACGTGACGGGAATAATTCCGAAAAGCGGCACCCCCCAACGACTTCAACTCGTTAAGATGACTTGTTGATACAGCTGCCTGTACGGTGCTCAAGGTGTGTAAGAGAGGATGTTGTTTCAATCGACAATCGTTGATGCCGCATTCCTTCGCAGTCTTACACGGCCACTTTCCGTGATTATTCAAACACGACCTGCAAAGTCCGATCTCTTGGACCGTCTTCAGCCTTCCGTCGATGTTCATCGATTTGAACCCGTCACATTCTGATACTCGGTGCCCTTCCGCTTTGCAAACCGCGCACAACCTCTTCGGTGATCGCTTCTACGAAGTGTTGGTGCTAATTGATTCGTTGTTCAACGATGATTCTGATTGTGCGTGCGTCTGTACAAATGACCGTTCCTTAATTTTTAACTTCTGAGGTTTTGCATAGGGAACGTCATCAGCTACATCGTAGGCAAGTTCCAATAAAGCTGGCATGAATTTTCCGAACGTACTAAGGTCCACATCCTGAGTTCTGGTTTTGTTCTGGCCTATCGGAGACGATAATCAACAGGCATTTTCCCACCAGATCATGTAGTAGTGATGGATTTGATAGATGTGCCTGGTGTCCCAAGTTCTTGAGATGCTGCACCAGGTTATCCACTGCCCGAATTCCATTATGCTCTCTAGATCGTGAACCTTCATTGACGGTAACTGTCGAACTCGTTCTGTCATGCAACGAATGAGTGTTTCTGGACGTCCGTACTGCATCTCTAAAGTTTTGATAACATGCGGTACACTTGTAGGACAAAGCAGTCGGCTACGCACTGTTTCAAGGGCTGCACCCTTTAGACAGCGGTGAAGGCGGATGAGATTCTCATCGTCAGAGAAACCGCAAGTTGTTGTAGACCGCTGAAAGTTGCTGATCCATATCGGCCATTCTTCCGGATTAGCCGAAAATATAGGTAAATCCTCTCCCATGACCTGTCTAACAGCCAACTGTCGCTTCGATGGACTTTCATCAATATCGTTGTCATTTTGGCGGTGCTGGCACCATTCCGGATTGTTGCACTGGCTTAATTGTTGGCTACTAACGACATCTTCTGACTGATCTCCCACTTGATTCCGTTGACCTTCATGTGATTGAGCATTAACCTCTGCGAAATGTTGCTGCGCTACATTCCCAAGAGCATTATCATTCTTACCACCATTAGAATATTGTGCAGTATTAGCTGTTTACGTCCCTCACTAATACTGTGCATATTGAAATCGTTCGTTTGGGTTTGTTTTCCTAGAGTTGCCTGATTAACGGAGAGTGTAGGGAGTGATTTTCTCAGAGGGAAGACATTGTTAGGGTTTGAGAATCTTGCTGCATTAGTATGTGGTGTCTTGTTGTTAGTAATGGGTCCTAATGGTACCTGTTTCGGATCTACGCTGGGTTCATCTGGTGTAGAAGAATCTTTTTTTGTTCCCTCATTCTGATGGGTTGCCTTCTCTAACCAATCTTTCATCATTGAACATGAATTACTGATACTGATACCGATGCTTGCCCTACTGCCACGACTGCTACCATACTCGGATGCTAGCCGAATAAGCTTCGCTTTTTCTTCAGCCGATTGCTTTCTGATCGCCATCTTTTTTTTTTTTGATAATCATTTATTTGTACAGGCTCAATCAAATTAACTTTACAGAGCCAAATTTTCATACTTTTATACATCATTTATCTTAAAACTAAACTTAATTTAAACACTTATAACTATACAATTTATGGTTTTCTTTTGACTTGAACATTTTTTGAAAAAGAAAAAAAACATACACACATACACATATAAAAAAAACTTAAAGTAAACATACATGTTAAACTAACTACAATCTAAGGCTAATGTTAGTCAAAAACACATAAATGAGTTTCATGTACTCCAAATCACGTACAGCCAAAATATCTCGAACTGGCACATTGGGTTGTCTACCTCGAGCCAGAAGGGAATCATAAAGCTTAGATCTGACTCCACAATGTTCAGCACAAGACCAAATAACGTGATCTGCGTCCTGATAACCTTGTCCACACTCACAGAGATTGCTGTCGCTCAGCCCAACTCGGTATAAATGAGCGTTCAAAGAATAATGATTGGACATGAGGCGAGACATGACACGAATGAAGTCTCGACCCACATCCATCCCGCTAAACCAAGATTTCTTCGACACCTTTGGGATGATAGAATGTTGCCATCGCCCCAAATCTCCATTACTCCATTTCTACTGCCAGCTGACGAGTGACTGTTGACGAAAAATAGTAAAAAATTCGTTAAAGGCGATTTGTCGATCATAAATATCGCCTTCTATAGCGCCCCCCTTTGCAAGCGAGTCCGCTTTCTCATTGCCCGGAATTGAACAATGAGATGGGACCCATACAAAGGTGATGATAAAATAACGCGAAGATAAAGCACTTAGAAGCTCCTGTATTTTAAGTCAGTTTTAATAAACTTGTACATCCCAAGATAATCTGATAATGACTTATGACCTTACAGAAGATTCACTGAATGTGATTGAATGCATATTGTCACCTCTCATAGTTTATAAAGCTAATGTTACGACTGTAGATCCTACCCAACAAACATCGGTGTTGAATTAGAGCTTGTTCAAGCAAATTTGGAGAAGCTATTCAGCTGTTTCTTCTTGAATAGCTGAATAGCTTCTCCAAATTTGTTTGAACAAGCTCTAATTCAACACCGATGTTTGTTGGGTAACTTCTGAACTCAGAGGCGGTTTTAGTACACACTATATCCGGCTACCTTCCACAAAACTCACTTAAATTTGTCAAATACATATTCTTACTTTGTTTGGTCCAGAAAGCAACAGTTACAGCTGTAGATTTTGAGTTTAAAATTCCAAAATAGTTTGGATAATCTAGAAGATAATCTCATAATGTTTGTTGATCTTCCAAAATATTCAATGAATATGTATCAATGCACTGCGTAGCTTTGCATAGCCCAGAAATGTTTTGTTGCAACTGTATGTCCTAAAGCTTGCTTCAGATAGAATTGGAACCAAACCAATTGCCTGTATTTCAGTTATTTATTATTGAATTCAAGATCTTTTTTATAAAATGTAGCGTTTTCTTCATACTTTTATGAAAAAATACGGATAAAATTATTCGTCACGGTTTCGAAGGAATTCTCGAATTTTTCCTGTAACACGGCTCATTAGGCGGCTCACACCTTCTTCGTCCATCGTTTTAGCTATCTTATTCCACCAGGTCTTCATCTGATTGATGTCTTTGACAACCTTTCCCTTTGCCTTGAGTCTCCTCTTCATGATTGCTCAGTATTTCTGAATAGGGCGGAACTGGGGACAGTTGGGTGGGTTAAGGTTTTTCGGAACAACCTGGAACCCTTTCTCTGCATACCATTCTTGAACGACTTTTCTGTAATGACAGCTTGCCAAATCTGGCCAAAACATTACAGGATGGTCGTGGGATCGAATGAACGGCAAAATTCGTTTTTGTAGACACTCTTTTTGGTATAGTTCCGACGTCATTGTCTTATTTGTAACGAAAACTTTCGTTTTTTTGCCACAGCTGCAAATCATGAATTTTCGTGCAAATTTGTCGGCACAAACAAATTTAAATTTGGCTGGAACATCCCCCCGAGCCGTTGCCAAGTAAAATGTTTGACCTGGGATTTGCCCGAAGTCAGCCTTGACATAGGTTTCATCGTCCATCAGAAGACACCCGTCGAACTTGGTCAGCACCTGGTCGTATAGCTTCCGAGCACGGATTTTGGCCACACTATTCTGTTTTATGGTCCGATTTGGCTGTTTGCTAGCTCGATACGACTGATTCCTTCCCGGAGTCGAGTTCTCCTCACGGTACTATGGGCAGCACCGAATTTTCTGGCCAAATCACGGTCCGACAGATTGGGATTCCTCTTAATCGTCTTCAAAATCTTACCACGCAGTTTCCGGTCGACAGTTCCACTCCGACGATTGGCTTGAGGCTTCCGAATCGTTGTCAATGTTTCCTTATACCGCGGTTTTTATGGGCAATTTCAGCTGTTTAGCTAGCCTAGATGCAGACCACAATGGATTTTCCAAAAAACTGTGCACAATTTTTTCCCTTCTTTCGGCTTCCATGTTGATTGTTTACAAAGTACAGTCGATTTGCGGAATGTCAAAAATACATACGTAAAGCTGACAACATTCTCGACACGTGGGTGCCAAGAACTTCCAAATCCGTCCACCAGGAGCGCCACAATATGAGCAAAAGTTTGTTCCAATTCTAAATGAAGCAAGCCTTATGTTATTATCTCAAGGATGTTTATTGACCTTGAAGAATATCAACTTAATTTCCGTACGCCAGCACAGTTTGGATTACCTAGAGGATCACGAAGTTATAAATTATTGACTGTTGATCTTCCAAAAGATTCATTGCATGTGTTTGTATACATAAAGTCACCTTATAGCATCTCAACAAGCTACTGTTAACAACTGTAGATCTTATGTTTAGAACTTAAGGACAGTTTGGATGACTTATAATATACCAATAATTTTGCATTATGTCTGATGACCTTCCACACTATTCAAATAATATTGATGAATACATAAAGGGTGATACGGTCAAAATTTGGTCAAGGGAAAACGCGTGTAAATCGGTGAAATCGTTTATTTAAGAAATCAAATTAAATTTCTTTTTCAAGTTCAATTAGTATAAAATTCAGGAAAAATATTCAGTTAGGCTTCCGCTTTTCTAAATCCGAATTGCCGGGCCTTACGCTTGACCCCTGCCATCATATTTTGTACAGCCACCTTGTCCACCTTCTTCGCCGCAGAAAGCCAGTTTGCCTTGAACTGCTGCTCGTCCTTAGCAGTTTTTTGGTCTTCTTTAGGTTCCGCTTGACAATAGCCCAGTATTTCTCAATTGGGCAGAGCTCTGGCGTGTTGGGAGGTTCTTGTCCTTGGGAACCACCTGCACGTTGTTGGCGGCGTACCATTCCATGGCCTTTTTACCGTAATGGCAAGATGTCAAATCCGGCCAAAACAGTACGGAACAACCGTGTTTCTTCAGGAAAGGCAGCAGACGTTTATTGAAACACTCTTTCATGTAAATTTCTTGGTTGACAGTCCCGGAAGCTATGAAAATGCTGCTTTTCAAGCCACAGGTACAGATGGCTTGCCAAACCAGATATTTCTTTGCGAACTTTGACAGTTTCGTGTGCTTGAAAATATCTGCTACCTTTCCCCTTCCTTTTGCCGTATAAAACTCCTGTCCCGGAAGCTGCTTGTAGTCGGCTTTGACGTAGGTTTCGTCGTCCATTACCACGCAGTCAAACTTCGTCAGCATCGTCGTGTACAGCCTCCGGGATCGCGCTTTGGCCGTCGTATTTTGTTTATCATCGCGATTTGGAGTCACTACCTTCTTGTAAGTCGATAGTCCGGCTCGTTTTTTGGCTCGATGCACGGTTGTAGACGATACACCCAGCTTATTTGCGGCATCTCGGAGAGATAGGTTAGGGTTTCGCTTGAAACTACCGGCAACTCTCTTTGTCGTCTCAGCGGCTTCCGGTTTTCGATTTTCCCCGATCCAGACTTCCTGGCTGTCGACAAACGTTCCCAAACACTTTAATTACATTTGTAACGGTTGATTTGGCAACTTTTAGCGATTTTGCCAACTTTGCGTGCGAGTAGCTCGGATTTTCGCGATGCGCGAGCAAAATGTTGATACGCTGCTCTTCTTGCTTAGACGGCATTTTGACAACTGAAGAGTGAATTCCAAAATCAAAATAGGAGCAACATTCTACACACACACACCTTCAAAATGAGGGTGTTCAGTGTTTTAAATGCAAAATTGAAAGAAATACGTCAAGTTGATATTGACCAAATTTTGACCGTATCGCCCTTTATTAAAACGTATTCACCCCTCGCAAGCAAACGTCAGGTGAAATCACAACAGAAATTCAATTTCCGCTTGCTTTGATCGAAACCCCACAATCGTTCTGTTTATCCTGCATAAATACGGCGCTGATTAGACACGAAATTGTCAAATAATTCCCCAAAAAACTTTGACCCCACACGAGCTCCGGCAGTCAAATTTATTCCGGCACATGTGCTGTCTAATCCCCGTGCGCTTCATCACCCACATCCTGGAAGCGCACCATTTCCGTGGTCGCCATCGTTTACGTCCTGAGATATATCATTGACACCAGTGCCAGTGCCGCAGCAGCATCGTCGTCTGTGGAGCAGGCTAATAAATATAAATTACGGGCTGAATGTTATTGAATCTATTGCTCTATTAACACGCCAACAGCAACGCCAGCGAGGACGACAATGGCAGGATAGCTGCCATTCGGTGAGTATGTGACCATGACCAGCTGGATGACAGTGTGCCGAAACGGATTTTGCCACATAAACATCGCATGTTCTCGCATATGAATGCCATCAAGCGAAGATGCGTGGCACGCCTCGGTCGGAAGATTAGAATTTTCGTGTTTGCCACTTCTGTGACGTTTCTGTGGCAACTCTCGGTCTGCTCGATGACAATGATCCGTTAGCTTGTTGGTCGCATGAATGTGCAAGGAAATTACGCTTCCGCAACGAGGGAAATATTAGGGTTTATCGTTTCGCAAGAATTGATGTCTCCAACAATAAATTACGGTCTACCAAATTTGACTCACCGTGTCCAATGAGTGGAAATGATTCCTTCGTCGTTGTCCTCCACCCCACTGCAGCATAGAACTTTCGCTTGCAAGTATGGAATTTTGGGAAAACGTACGTCCCCATTATTGTATCACGACTCACCTTGTGTGGAACGCGAAATGGCGCTTGGCATAACAATGGGTCACGTATTCTATTCACGGTCATGCAGCGAGTTTCGGTGATGGAATTTTTAACTTGATATCAAATGCCGTAAAGCTGCCTTACGCTTCGAGACAACCGGTGCAGCAGATAGGGATTTGCTTTGTGTCGAGAGTTTCTATTGAGCGATTCGGGTTAAAAAAAATGGTTTTATGATTTGGACGTTTGAATAGGATTTAGATAGCCTCCAAAGTTGAGCGTTTGCAAAAAAAAAGAAGTATCAATTTTTTATGCTATACACGCACAAACTAAAAATGTCTAGCATTGAATATGGAATGCACTACTGTAAAGTCTTTTTCCGGCGAGCTCTGCCTTTCTTTTTTGACGTAGGATTAGCTTGTTACGTTGTTTTCTATGGATTAGCTCCCTAACTATCGGTAAGCAGTGATCGTTTTTGGCATGCCCCGAATTGAAAACAGTGTTAATATTCAAGTGGTGGACACGTGGCTTCCTGAGAAGGATGCCTCGATGAACAAAATAGCGAAACGTTTTGGAATTATTCGCGAAAGTGTAAAATCTATCATCAACAAGTTTGAGGAACACAACTCGTTCGATAAACTGCTAGGTAAAGACTGTATTCGAAGAAATTTGGACACACAAAATAGGTCACCAAACATTTTCCTTGAGCCCGATTCTTTTCATACTTTCTGGAAATAAAGTACTACTAAATGGTTAAGTTTTGGTATCATTGATTTATTGAACCTCTTCTCCCAACCCAAATGCCCGCACCTTTGCCTTGACCCCTTTCATCAAATTTTGGGCAATGATAGGACCGACTTGCTTACTTACTTTTAACCACACTTTCTTTAGTTCAAGTTCATTTTCTATCAGTTTTGGAGTTTTAACGAGCTTTGCCTTCATGATTGCCCTAAATTTTTCAATTGGGCGAAGTTCCGGAGTGTTTGGAGGGTTGACGTCTTTTGGTACAAAAACTACATTATTATCTTTGTACCAGTCTAAGACGGGCCGGGCATAGTGGCAAGATGCCAAATATGGCCAAAACAATGTCGGGCCATCCAGAGATCTCAAGAAGGGCAGAAGTCGTTTTTGGAGGCAATCGTCCTTGTAGATTTGTCCGTTGACGGTCCCAGAGGTGATGAAGGGCTGACTCATTTTGCCACATCCGCAGATCGCTTGCCAGACAAGGAATTTCTTGGTGAATTTCGACAGTTTTTTCTTCCGTACACTCTCCGGAACGGCCAACTTAAAGGTAGCGACGTAGTGTTCCTGTCCTGGCATTTGTTTGGTGTCGGCTTTAATGTAGGTCTCATCGTCCATCACAATGCAGAACGGTTTTGTGAGCCACTCCCGGTACAGTTTTCTTGCACGAGTTTTGGCCACCGAGTGCTGTTTATCGCTCCGGTTCGGTGCCTTCTGAACCTTCTACACATGTAATCCAGAACGTTTCATTGTTTTCTGCACAAAACAAACTGAAACTTTCGCCTTTTTCACAACACTGATCGAAATGTTGGGATAACGCTTAAATTGGTTCAATACCATCCTGGCCTTCTCCGGATTTGATGTGCCACGTTTTTTGCCGCTACCATTTTTCCGCTTGGTTGTCTTACGGTCCTTGAACGTTTTGATCACATGAGATACGGTTGAATGTGCGATTCCGAGCTGTTTTCCGATCCATCGATGAGAAGCGTTTGGGTTTTCGAAGTGAGTGCCCAAAATTTGTTGGCGCACTGTTTCTTCATTCGAAGCCATCACTGAAATCACTCGACCGATTTTCTCGAAACTCATTACACAATTGACTCAACACAATGAAATACATTCAGTTAAAATATCAATAATTTTTACCCACACGCTCAAAAGTTACGAACAATTGCGTGTGTCCAAATTTAATCGAATACAGTCTTTAGAGGAAGAAAACCAGGCCCAACTGACCCAAAATTGGATCGGGAGCTAGTCAACCTCATCCTTCGGAACAGAGCGATGTCGATTCGTGATTCGTGATTCGCGCAACAGCCTGAAGACGTTGAGGAAGCAGACAATAACAAAACAAAATGCTGAGAAAAAATCCACGGCGAAAACTAGAGCCAGACACCCGAGTTCATCAACGACCGTCTGCCTGTGGTTTGATTGTTGACGAAACATATGTGAAAGAAGACTCCAGAACGCTTCCGGGTCATTGGCAAAGATGTGAAAAATTTGGCCCAAATTTGGCAGGTATTTTGTCACTGTGGCTCCAAGTTTACGATTTTCCACACTAAATGTTCGATGAATAGCGGAATTTATCGTACTGAGTTTTTGCAGAAAAGGATGCTTCCGTTACACAAGTAGTGTAAGTTCCCTCCTTTGTTTAGGTCTGATATGGCGATTATACACAGAATAAAAAGAATTTTAACAAGCCCGTAAAATTTCCAAGCCAAAGAAGGCATAACAACAAATTTATCTTTCATGCGCAATACAACAGTGTTGGCAATCTTGCATACAACATACTAGATTCAGGCATTTTTTGGCTCAAATTAACATAAAATATCCCATTAATTTCTGCCAAATCTAGTATTTCGTTTATGTGCATTAGATAACGCGGACAATTCAATGTTTCTTTTATCTGTGTATCACATTAATTAGTTTTCCCCTTGTATTTATCCAAACACTTTTTTGTGAGATAAACTTCAGAGTTACTATAGCGATAGGTCGCGTTCGAATAAGCGAACAGAGAAGATTCAGCTATTAAGCAGTTTTTTTGGTCGATTAAATGATGGTATAATGGTGAACGTGTGGCAGAAGAGCAGTGATTTGAATGTGCAAATCAGTTCGAGTCAAATTTTAAGTTTTTCAAGTAGAAAAGCATGTTTGAAGAATGGATGATTTGAGTTGGGAACCAAGCGGAGTTTATTAAAGGGTATTCCGGTCAAACAGTAATGTGTGTGAGTCGATCAATTTTTTTATTAATAACTCAAATTCTTTTTCTTTTTCAAGTTCAGTAAATAGAGAGTTCAGGAGAAATATTCAGCTAAGCTTCCTTTTTACCGAATTTGAATTGCCGGATCTTTCGTTTAACACCTGCCATAAGATTTGGTACAGTCTCATTGTCCACTTTATTCACCGCCGAACGCCTGTTTGCCTCAAACTGTTTCTTGAACACAACAGCTTTTTGATTCTTCTTAAGGTTCCGCTTGACGATGGCCCAGCATTGTTGGATTGTTCTCTGGCTCTGGCTTGTTGGGAGGGTTCTTGTCCTTGGGCACCACTTGAACGTTGTTGGCAGCATACCACTTCATTGCCTTTTTTTCCGTAATGGAAAGCTGCCAAAACCGGCCAAAATAAAACGAAACAAAAGTATCGCTTCAGCAAAGGCAGTCGACGTTATTGTAGGCACTCGCTCAGATAAATTTCCAGGTTGACGGTTCCGGTCGCAATGTAAACGTTGCTCTTCAAGCCACAGGTTCAGATGGCCTGCCACATCAGGTATTTCTTCGCAAACCTTGACAGCTTAATGTGCTTGAAAATATCTGCCACCTTTTCCCGTCCAGTTGTCGTGTAAAATTCCTGTCCAGGTAGCTGTTTAAAGTCTGCCTTGACGTAAGTTTCATCGTCCTGTACCACGCAATCAAAACTTCATCATCACCGTCGTGTACAACTTTCGGAATCGTGCTTTGGCTGACGTGTTTTGTTTATCGTCGAAATTTGGAGTCACCACTTTCTTGTAAGTCAACAGTCCAGCTCATTTTTTAGCTCTATCCACGATTGAAAACGCCACTCCCAGTTTTTTTGCGACATTTCGGAGAGGTTTGGGATCCGCTCGAAACAGCGGACAACTCTTTTGGTCATCGCTGTGGCCTCCGGCTTTCGATTTCCCATCGATCCAACTTTCTTGGCTGTCGACAAACGTTCACCGAACACTTTTAATACGTTGGCAACAGTTGATTTAGCCGGATTCAACAATTTCGCCAACTTGGCGTGAAAGTAGTTTGGATTTTTGCCATGCAAATGGAAAATGTTGATGCGTTGCTTCTCTTCCTTCGACGACATTTTGAACTGAAGTGCTAATCTCAAAATCAAAATAAAGGCATGCTGCAACACGCACACACCTTCAAAATGAGGGATTTGCAAAAAAAAATTAATGCATGATGAAAAGTAATGCGTCAAGTTTTAGTCGCCCAAATTTTGATCGGAACACCCTTTATTATAAATGTTATGCGTAAATCAAAGAGATAAAGGAAGGCTAAAGTATGCGAAAAGACAAGAACAGTTAAGACTCTTGATGATAATAAATTTCCTATACGTTGCTATACTGAGCAGTTATCAAAAGAACTGAGTTTGGGTTCCTTGGATCCATCCATTGGAGATTATTTATCACGAGCATTTGTTGTGTATAGTTACGTGAATGCCAAATTTTGCACTAGGTACGGAAGATTTACTGTGCTATGCCTTGTCTCTTGTTTGTGTAAGTGTGTGTATAAATTAATTTTTCGATACATATTATGATTGGCTTTGGTTGCTTAAATCTTTAAATTGCGCTGTGGGATAGGGGCTGGAGAATCTTAAAGGAGTATTTTTAAATATATTTACAACCTAGTTAAGCTAACAGAAATGGCAGGTTTATCCAACAAGTTGGTCACAAAAATGAAAAATAGGGTTTTGGTCCTAGCTTAGGATATTGTATCCTGATAGGCTGGTCGTGCGTCAAAACTTCCATACTGCGGTCCATATTGAGCCACGTTGCTGGATTCCAGTTCGGTGACTGACCGTGGCCATGTGACTGTGTGTCCTGGCTTTTGATGAATGACTCCACTGACGAGATTTCCTTGTACTGCGATGGCGTTTTGTCACACATCAGGAAGAACAGCAGCACCGTTCTGGCGATCACTTCCAGTCCGACGATAATGAGGAAACCACTGACCGAAGGGCCAACGAAGGCACCGAAGGCAAACGTGGAAGTCGACAGGCCAGACACGACTCCGTATGTTTCGATGCTGTCGGGCAGGCCCTTGGCAATTGAAGTCCTCAGCGAGTCCGTAAATCCAGATACCAGCCCTGCTACTATTCCGAGGCCATGAAGTACTAGACCTATGTTGTCTTCGCAACATATTAGAATTTTCGTGTCCACGATCGAGAGGTGCTGTCTATCTGCGGTATGTCAAAGCGATCAAATCGCGGTAAAGATTCCTGTGAAGGTTGTGAGTCAATCGTAGATCTTGGACAAGAAGAAGCATCAGCGATGTTAAGCGATGTTTGTAAAGTATGTGGATCATTGGAATACAGTCGGATTGTGGCGATTGGTTTCATTTCCAGTATGTTGGCGTGGATGAAAGAGAAGAACATGTGGATTGGAACTGCAAGGATTGCGAAGCAAAGCGTGCGGTTCGGAAAACACCTACATCGTCGACGCCCGTGGCACCAGTGAGCACAAATCTCATATCACTAGGCGCAATACCGAAACAGTCAGATAAGTTGCAGGCAATACAGAAACGGATGAAGAATTTGCAGGAATTTATGGGTAAACAGAAGGAATCGTAGCAGCGTTTGCTGAAGATACACCCTCCCAGATCGAACCTGGTGCGCCTGGGATACTTTCAGAACTGCGTGTGGACGTAATTGCAGAATTCCACGATACGTTCTGCGACCTCGGTTCGCTATGTCTACATTGTCGATGCCACTTGTGTTGGCAATCTCGCTTGAAAGTTGCAGTTACCTTCGAGGCGATTCCATATTTGGCTTGTTTAAGCGATATAAGCGTGTGGACTTTGTTCCTACGGCGATCTCGTTGCCATTGACGATGATTTTGCACTTTCCACTTTGCATTTTACAGATTGGTCATAGCAAGCACTGACAAAAGGCTCGCTGACAGCTTCGAGACGTACATCACGTTGTGGAGATGGATTTTGTTCGTGCTTCCAGAACCGTCCACACATTTCTAGGATTTTTTTCCAAAGGGCGAATCTAACAATGAAAGGCTCTCTCCTCTCTCGCTCTCTTTCATTTATTACAGCGCCATTATAAACCTTTTGGTGGATTCTTTAGTACAGATAGAAACACAACAGTGCTGGCTACCATACTCTATAAATAGTTGAATGACAAACGTAACGCTGAATGGAATATGAATGAAAGAGAAAGTAATCAAAGAGAGTCTCTCAATTGCAGATTCGCCTTAATGAAAAAAAAAACCTAGATTTGATCACGCCAGTTCTGGAACCAGCGATCGCAACCAGGGTTGCAATTTCTCTGGGGATAATCAACCGGGTGCACATTTCTAGCTCTCTTTGGTCAATCTTACTTAGTCTCTACGGAGATTTTTCCTGGCACCACTGTAGAGATTGTTCGACACAGCACGGGAGAGCGAGAGAATTGACAGTTCGCTGCCTGAGCGCTCATACACTCACTGCAGGGTGAACGACGATGAGTCAAAGAGTAAAACAGGACTGAACCGCACTGACGTGAGTGACACCTAGATTTAAACATCAAGATTCAAATGGCTGGAATACGGGATGAACTTTACGAAATAGAGGCCTCAGATAGAATAGTCGGTAAAGGCACGGGACTACCAATCCGGAGGCGGTGGGTTTAATTTCCAATCCAGTCGACTTAAAAAAATCTCGACTTCACTGGGCATAAGATTAACATTGTGCTTGTCACACAATATACAAATTCATGCATTGGTGATTGGCATCGAAAGCTATCAATTTAATAACTATAAAAGAACACAAAGTTGAGTGTCTGGCAATAAGCTAATTGCGATAAGCAATACGCTTGAATATACTGAAACGAAGAAGAAGAACATTACGAAATCAGTGACTTTGTAAAAATGTTGAAATTCAAGTGTTACGGTATAAAACTAATAATGAAGGTTTTCACCAGGGTGACTCTCCCTAGTGAAGGAATTCTGCTCTCTTCAGTGCTCCTCAGAGATCACTAACACGTTCCGGCATGCTGTGTGGTGAGGATGCAAACGCCAAACGCTTTGATGTCACTCAAATAGTGATATCTAGCACATAGTGGAAACAAAACAAAAATCTCTCGGGTGAGTTTCCGAAGTTGTGCGGAGTATCTTTTCACTAAGCACCAAATTTTTACAAAAAGTCAAAAATAAAATACAAATTAAAATTAAATATGTCCATATGCTCCTTTAAATTTGGAAGAATGACGTATTCGAAGAAAGCATACGTATAAAAATTAGGTTGATTATTTTTCCAATGACACTTTTTAGTGAAACTTTGATTATTTCCTCTTTAATTTATTGTGCGTCCGAAATGGGCGTTTTCGCCAAATAAGTGCTATGCCTTCTAATCAGCTAAACGAATATTCCGTGAAAAACCATTGATCCACAGCAGCATATTACCCCCGGACCCCAATCATTTAATCTTAACTCACCATAAAGCAAACTTGCCCCCCTTCCGAAGCACTCCCAGATAACATGGGCAACAATTTAGCCAATCCCCCGGAGCATCAATCGCCAGCTCAATTCCAACTGACCAAACATTCGATTGATTCGCAACAGGCAAGACAAGAAGATTCGTGTCACCGAGTTTCGATTCACCAAACAAAGAGACAGAATGTCCCGAAGGCAGAAAATAAGTCACAAACAAATTGACAAAATGACTGCCATATTTGATGAAGGACTTTATCATGCCGCGACGACGCTTTGATCGGTCTGATGTCGTTCGCTGTTTCGGCTGACTTGTTGTTGTTGGGGCGAGGGAACATCAATCGCACCGACTCTGAGACACTTTCCAAGAATGGACTTCGTTTTTATTGCTTGCTGTCCACGTTTTGGATGGAAATCGGAATTGGAAAAACTTTGTGCCACTTTGTTTCCCTGGACCGCTCTCGACTCGGCAGTGTTATTTCCCTGGGTGGACGAAGCTTCCCAGATCAATCCATTAGTTGTGTATTCTATCATTTGTTTTCTTTTTCTTTTTTCAATTTTCAGAGAAAACCAGGGGAACAGAGAAACGGTGGCGCCAAATCCCTCCGCGCTAAAGGTAAGCCAAGTGGGCCAGAATTGAAGATGTATGCAAATTAGGCCGGAATTTTGCCTTCCACGAAAGATCAAAACTTGAAACAAGCGGGTTGCAGGATAGGAAGCGAACTATGCTGAAGAAAGGAAATCTTAAAACGTTAAATAATAAATATATCCAGGGCCGCTCATCCCGTGGGAGGCCATCAAATCCCCTGACCTCAAGTGGATCGTAAAAATAAGACTCAGCAAAATAAACGCATTTAATGCTGCTAAAACAGTGAAGAGCTGTCTGACTGTAACAAGGTGGAAAATTGCCATTTGAGGCAAACGCACCGTTGGGGCGACATTCGGTGGACATTATAATGACCCGGTACGGACGATTTATGGGCAAAAGTTGTTGGAAGAAGTTGATGGTGGAACAATGACAGCTTTAAAGATGGGGTGGGGTGGTGTTGAAAGTCGAATGCTGGCAAAAAAAAAATGGCGAGGAAGTTTGCTGAGAGAGAAACGAACTGGCAAAAGTAGCTCAATGAGCGACAGCAGCTGGTGACTGAAATTTTCGAGTTCTTACTGCGTTCCGGGTGGAAATTGTCATCACCCGGTGGCAGTTATGGCCTTAAAAAAAGTTTCGTCGTTGATTATTGGATTAGGAATAGAAGCGAATGGTTGGTTTTGATAGCTTTAGTTTGCTTGCCATCTTACATGCTAGGGCATTAAAGACATTCCAAATCTTCTATTACTGTCTGCCGGGGCTAATGGAACAGTATTGAACGTTAACATGATGTAGCTTTCAAAGTTTTCATCTAATTATGTTATTAACAAACAGTTAAAAACTAAAAATTCCTTATGGAACAGTTGGATTTACCGACCATTTAGTTTTCGAATATTGAGTGAACAATAGCGAAAAGTTCTGGGAGTAGCATAGCATAGCATAACATTTACAATCACACAATTCTTAGGTGGTGAAGACTTAATCTACTATTAAGAGAACTATCACATCCGGATCCGTTGCCGATCCGTATGAAACCTCGGGGATGATTTCAAACCCTTAGATACCAGACATGCTGCCTCCAATAGAACAAGTCAACCCTGGCCACGTCCTTGCAAATTTAGGGAAAGAGGAGGGATTGTTAGTCCAATACATACTTAAGAGAGATGTAGAGAACTCTATTTTTTTAGACGGGATGCAAAATCTGCAAATCCACCCGTGCCTTAAGCCAGGAACTACCTTTCGGTATTACTACGGGGAGGAAGCTATTGTGCTTGTTAAGCACCCACTTTGTCTAACTACTTAGGGTTTAAGAAGTTAGGGGAACCCTGTGAACTGTCGTTTTGCTATTTTTGTTGGAGTTCAAGGAAAATCTGAGTAGCTGCTATGCTAACCCCGTGTTCCAGATATCCGATCTTGGCACATCCTCTGGACAAAATTATCCGGATTCGTGTCGTGACCGCTTACGGCAATCATGCCGGATCTCGCGCCGTCGAAGCGAGGACATGCGAAGAACACATGTTCCGCGGTTTCCTCAACTCCCGCGCACTCGCTGCATGCGGCGGACTGTGCATGCCCATATTTGTGCAGGTTTTGTCTAAAACAACCGTTGCCAGCCAATAACTACGTTAAGTGGAAGTTCACTTCACCAGGTCGCCTACCAACCCAACCGGTTAATTCCGGGATGAGTCGGTGGGTCCACCGACTTTTGCTGGCGTTGTTCCATTCCCTTTGCCACTTAACCATGGATGTGGCTCTAGTGGTCTTCCGAATACCTCTTGTTCCACTTTGTTCGAAGCACTCTACGTCCTCTTTTATGACCATGCCTATTGGCATCATCCCCGCTAGGACGCAGACCGCGTCGCGTGATACCGTTCGGTATGCACTAACCACTCTTAGGCACATAAGCCTGTGCGTACTCTCTAGCTTCCTAACGTAGCTCTTGGTACTCAAGGCGGTGATCCATGCCGGCCCACCGTGCCTAAGTATGGACAGGGCAACACTGGCCAGGAGTTTACGCTTACTCCCTTGCACCGCCAAGCTATTCGACATCATGCGGGATAATGCCGATATAGCCATAGAGGCTTTCTTGCAGGCCTAATCGACGTGACAGGCAAAGGACAGCATATCGTCGATCATGACCCAAAGATACCTTAAAAACATCTTCGATTCTATTGTGCAGTTACCTGCAGTAATCGTCGCATGTTGCTCCAATTTTCGATTAGTCTCCACCGTGACCTCAGTCTTATAGTTGGCTAGCTCCAGTTTCCTGGAACTTATTCATCTCTCCACAATGCCCATGGAGTGTGAGACCGTTAGCTCCACTTCTTCAATGGATTCACCACATATCTCCAGGGTGATGTCGACCGCAAATCCAACTATCTTCACCCCGTTCGGGAACTCAAGCCATAGTACCTCATCGTACATCGTGTTCCATAACACCGGATCCAGGATCGAACCTTGTGGGACGCCTGCGGTGATCTGAACACGTTTCTGGCCTGCCTCTGTATTGTATACCAGTACGCGATTCTGGAAGTAACTTCCAAGAATCGTGTACAGATACCCAGGAACCTGAAGGCGTGGGAGTGAGTCGGTGGTAGCCACCCAACTGACGCTATTGAACGCATTTCTCACCTCAAGGGTGACCTCTGCATAGTATCGTACTCCTCGCCTCTGGCGCTGGATTGCCACTTCAGCCGTCTTTGTGACAGGCAGAATGGCTTCCAACGACGACATCCCTTTTTGGAAGCCAAACTGGTCGTTAGATAGACCGCCTATAACCTCCGTGTATTTTTGCAGTCTGTTGAGGATAACCCTCTCGAGCACTTTACTCGCTGTATTCAACAGACATATAGGTCAATATGCCGATGGATCTCCTGGTGGCTTCCCTGTCTTTAGTAGTAACACTAGGGTCAGAATTTTCCAGGCGTCCGGAAAGACATTTTGGGATCCAGCAAGATAGTCGTTTTGATGGCCAGGTTCAGAATACCACCCGGTCCCAGCGCTTTGTTCACCTTTAGCGACTTTGCTATCGTAATGAGTTCTTCGTTCATCGCCGTCGCTTCGTCACCGGCTTCCGTTGTATCGTTGTCAATGCCTACACTGTGACAGCGCTAAGGTCTGAAATACTGGAACGTAGGTCATAGGACAAATTTACGGCGCCGTTTGACCGCACTGTTTGCATCCTCCATCTGCGTGGAGGCATGTTCTTCGGAGGTCGACGATCGATTCCGTCCATTTATCGGTTTGATTTCCCTCGGCATGGTCGCATCGCACGCTCGTGTAAGTGTCATAACGAGTCGTTCGCCTTAAGGTTCCTGGGTTTCGCGTAAGATTCGTTCCCTCTCAAGCGCCTCAAGTCTCGACGTCAAAGTAGGACGGGCGTTCTCCATCTGCGGGCGAATGGAGTGGATGCTGCTCCTTCCGCGATAACGAACCATCAAGTGGTCGCTATGGGTGTAGCCATCATCCACCCTCCAATTGTCAGCCCAAGACTGCTAAAAGTTACATCGATGATCGATTCCGCTCCGATTCTGTGGTAGGTACTCTTGGTACCCACGTTAGCTAGGTCCACACTGAACGTAGCCAAGGCCTCCAGAAGAATCTGGCCCCTAGGGTTGGTAAGGCGGCTCCCCCACGAAGTCCCCCGCTATTACCAACGGGTTCAGGCCAGTTAGCTCCGTTGTCATCCGATCGAGCATATTGGAAAACTGTTCGATCGACCATCTTGGCGGTGCGTAGCAGCTGCAGAAGAACACTCCATTTACTTTTACAACTGTGAAGCCTTTGTTTGTGGTAGATACAACCTCCAGCAGCAACCTCGACCTTGCACTGTTCCTTAAGTGCAGTGGAGATCTCGTCTGCCTCGGTAATCTCATCCAGGTTTTTACACTGAACCGTCACCTGCGAGACGAGGGCGCGTACCTCCAGACTCTCACCTAAGGCCTGTCTTGCCAAGTCTCTGTACGCCGGTGCAAACGGCTTGACCTGGTGCCTTCGTACACGTGGTCACGTTTGATCCAGTTGAAAAAATGGAGAACGTAGTGATTTTGAAAGCAATTCTCTTGTGTATCCGGAAATTGGTGATTCGTGATGTGCAAATCGGTGAACCGCACCGGGCTGCCACTAGGAAGTACAGTAGCAAGGTAGCGGTTGGGAAAATTCTACTGAAACAAAAAACGTTCCAATCAGTGGTGGATCGCCCAAGCAGAGGAAGAAAGCGCAAAACAGATATACAAACGGACCCCAAGATCTTTCGCGAAGTCAAGAAAAACCCAAAAGTAACTTTCCGTGAGATCCAGGAAACCCTTCAGCTATCATTTTCTGGTCGAACTGTTCGTCATCGTCTTGTAGCACAGGGGTTAATTGACAAAGTTGCCCGAAAGCGCACATTTATCAGCAAGGCAAAAACAAAGCCATACGGCACAAGTTTGCTATTGAGCAAGCCCGTAAAGTTCTGGAACACGGTTCTCTGGACAAAATAATCAAAATTCGAGCTTTTTAATCGTAATCGGTGGGTTCATGTGTGGTGCAGATCGGGTGTGGAGCCTCAGAAGTGCCACATCCAAGGCACGGTGAAGCATGGAGGAGGAAATGTGATGGTCCTGGGGGTGTTTTGCGTGGAGTGGAGTAGGTAGGATAATGACGGCAGATCTACATCAAAATCCATCGAGAAAATGTAAAGGTTACCTTGATCCAGGTGAGACTTGAAGAGAAGTTCGTATTTCAGCAGGACAACAACCTGAAGCATGCTGCCAAGTCTTTCTTTCATTATTGTCGGATCAAACCGCTGAAATGGCCACCAAAAAGCCCGGACCTCAACACCATCGAGAATTTGTGAACGATTTTAGATGCCAGGGTTGACAAAACTGGTGTTACCAAAAACTTCGACTATTTTGAAGCCCTGAAGCGCACCTGGGAAGAGCTTGATCCACAACGCCTAAAGAACCTGGTGAAGAGCATGCCATAGGAAGACACATAAATTATTAAAATGCTTTTTCTAAATTTATCTTTCAGGAAGTCAAAATGAATGGGGCCATTTGTTTTTGTCACTATTTCTTTTTTAAACACGTTTTGAACAATTGTTTTTACAAGTCGACCTCTTTTTTTACTATCATTTACAAATGAAACTTAAAAATAATATGAAAAACATGATATTTAAAAAGTCAACAGTGTGTTTACTTTAATTTGAACCAAATAAATAAGAAAAGTTTAAAAAATATATGAGGTATGCACTTTATTTTGCCTGTCAGTGTAGCCTGTTAATGAATATAAGCATATGGTCCGTGGTCCGCCGTTCGATAAAGCTTAGTGCTGATGGCGGCACATGACTGCTGGACGGCTGTCATATCTATTTTCCGGATGCTACTTTCGATCCTGTTGACAGTGAAGCTTACTAGACCAAAAAAAATCATCGATAGAAGATTAGTCGGATTTCGGTCTTTTGGCTCAAACGGTATATTTTGGCTCTCGCGAAACGTTAGTGTCGTCTTCTCGTAGTGTGATGATGCCTTGTCCGGTCAAATCACATAGTCTCCTCCCAAGTGATGATTCTGAAGGAACGGGATGAGAATTTTCTTCTAACATTCTGTTTGGTAGGATGATACACCGTTTGGCATACGGACGTTTGGCATACGGATGTTTGGCTGAATTGACGTTTGGCCGAAACGGCGTTTGACCGAATATAAATTTGGGAAGAAGATTCTTTATATTGCAGTTTTTTTGCTGGAGGCCTGATTTTTTAGTTGCCAACCCATTCTACCAGGAGCTTAAGAGTTAGGCATAGTTTCTCATTGTGATATTTGTCGATTTTTGAAATAATTATATTAGTTCCAGATCTTTCAGCAGAGCTGGAGCAGTAGTCTATGTTTGTACAATGGAGCTCGAGAGAGTTGCCGTCTTGGGCATAGTTTTTCGGTATGTAATATGTCGTCTTTTGTCATTATCATGTTATCAAATTTTACCACAGAGATGCCGCTGTAGACTATTTTTGTCAATTTTTTTCTATATAGTCAAAACTATATCTCATATGTAGAATATTTTTATTGTTATCAAAAAGTTTTCACGATATAACCTCTACATTAACACATATTGTTAATGTCAGCCAAATTATATGGGATTGAGACGGCCACAGTCGACCAAATTTTAATCGTTACACCCTTTAACCAGCTGGAGGATTAATTGTACATTAGCACGTACAACGTATTGCAACATTGTTGATGAGAAGCTTCATGAAATTTCGAAAGCATGTTCCAAACATTCAAACGCCAAGCATATTACCTCGTTTCAAAAATAGCCTCCCTATAAAATCAAACAAATTCTGCTCTGCTACGAACGGGCAAGCATACTTTATAGCTCCCGATAAATTGTTTAGACATTAACACATGCGCACCGGGTCCAATGCATACACATCGAGAACAGAGGTGTTGATGGATGGTAATCATTTGAGCTGCGCATCACCACCATTGCCATGATCCAAAGTTGGTTAAGACCAGACCAGAGATTCGTTCCATAATTGCTAAAAATACTTTCACCCGCAAATGTGTCCATATTCCATTTGAATGTTTTCTCCTCCCAGAGGCAGTAGAAATTGTTTCAAGATCCATTGGGTTTCTACATGATGGGGGCCGATCTCAGAGTACGGACGCAACACGTGCCACTTCTTGAAGCAAGCAGCCGAAAATACACCACTATCAATAACAGCAATCCATTATCTGTGAAATGATTTCTAAATCAATGCTTTGCTACGGGCAGTAAATCATACAGTAGTGTGCCACACAGCTGTTCTAGCAATCTGATTAATTTTATTGATTCGGATTTGTTCCGGCACGCCAGAGAGAATATGTACCATCATTAATCACGAATTTGAAGAGGATCCATTCGGTGGTGATTAATCGCTTTGAGCGACTTCGGTGGCAGTAATTCACCGCAGCATTTGCTTTAATCTCGCTCAACAATCGACATCGATGGGAAAGTAAACAAACCATCAAAGCAAACATCAAGTGGGTTTAGTTGACCAACTTCACACAGGTTAAACGGCATGTGAAAAGCGCACAATTTTTCGCCGACTGATCACCTATGGCAACCAGTCGTGTTGTGTGTACATTTTGCGTGTTCACTCGGTGGGAATGAAAGCTTCCTAGCTCACACTCGTAGAGAAGGATGCTCGCTCTTCAGATTCCTTTCCATGCATTCAGACCAGAGATGCACCACACCAGCTGCATGGGTGGGTAGAGCCTTCTGACCTGCTATTTCACTGTTGAAGCTGTTGTGTGTTCGGAAAGCAGAAGGGCCTTTTCTCATACCCAAGACATGTCACCAGCAGTACACTCCGGTCTAGTGGCACACCAAGCGTCGGTTGGAATTTCCACAACAACACTTAAAATTTACTGTTATTTGTTTTTTCCCGGGAAGCGTGATAGATTGGGTGAGAAAAGTATATAGTTTGTACATTTTGTCTGGAGAACAAACTGTGTACCGGACAGAGAGGTTGGACAACAAACAGTCCGATGCATTCGGGTGAACGCAGCCGTATTTGGTTGGTTTGAGGTTATGCTGTAATAATTTTCCGAAATATCTTTTAACAGAAAACAACTTTTTGACATCTTTTTACACAAAGAAAAATTGTTTGAAAAGGGACTACGTACTAAAGAATTGTCTTAAATCCATTCAAAAAGTTGTTTGCATACAACTATTTATAATGAACAAAGAAGATTGCTAAGATGGAACAATTTGTACAAAGTTGGTAATATTTTTTTCATTTCAGTGCCCTTTTTATAAATTAAAAACGGTCCCTTTCGACTGAGCACTCCCCAGTATACGAGCTGACAGATCTTGATATGCTCATGCCATTCCCTCGTTGTGCAAACAAAGACCAAAGTACCTTAAAACCAAGGTAAAGTATATTGCCAGATGTCATAGTATTCTCACAAACACACTCATTCGAGCATACTCAATGTTAAGTAAATTTTACTCAATTTTATTAACTAAAAAGAACTAGTCTGTTTTATCATGACAGGGATTTGTTGAATCCTAGAGGGGTTGAGCTGCATAGTAGAATAGCTGTAACTAGCAGTTAGAAGAAAAAATAGTATTTTCCATTTAATTCCAACTACCTTTGCTTATCATGACAGATACGCGTATTTCGTCTACATTGTGCAGACTTTTCCAGTGTCTCGTCTTGCAGTCAAGTTATTTAATACCAACATACAATATGTCAAGCAAAAAACTTGCGTTTGGCTGACTTTTGAATCAAAACTGCTTGAATCTCATGCATTTCTGACGACATTTCATAATTATTTTTTACTTTGGTTTTTTTCGTACCACTACATAAACATTGCAGCAAATATAATACCTTGTACTTTATATACGTTGGAAACAGACATCACACTGACGTTTCTTGACAATTAAAGATCTGTTAAAAAATTACGATACATGAAATGAAAGGGACCGAGGGTCGATCACAAATTACGTTTGCGGATTCAGAAAAGCACACGAGTATATAATCGTTTATCGTTGATGAACATAGTAAAAAGGTTTTCCGATGATAGAAATATTACTATTCAGCTATTCCATAGAAAAAAAAATATGACGAATTTCACGCCAACTCATCTTGTGTTTGGCAACACCCTCTAAGAATCCAATGAAACTTTGTGGGTGTGTAGACCATGTGTTTTCAAGCAATTTTGCATACATAACTGCTTGTCCGGATATCCCTATTAAACTTTTGTTTCCTTAAAAGTGCCCATTTTGCAATGCATGGCGAACTTTAAGACAATTATATTGCCTTTATTAAGAAAAAAATTCATCCAATCCTAAGATAGCCTTTTTTTGCATATTGGTTTATATATTAAAATATATTTTTCAGCATGTAAGATTCGATTTTAAAAATTTTATTTCATAAAAGTTAGGACAATTTTCTTAAAGTAACCCATACATTACTTTTTTGTAAATCTTTTCTTTTTTAAGTTATGTTAATTTAACAAAAAACTTTTCCCTACATAATTTCTACAGAAAATGAAAAAAATAAACAAAGTATGCAGAGTAGCTTGAAAAGACATAGCCAACACAAAGTTTCATTGGATTCTGAGAGGGCCAATCACGCAGACGAGTTGGCGTGAAATTCGTCAAATACGACCAACTACTGTAAACATACTGACCAACTCTTGTAAACATGGATTCAAATTGCTACCAGTGCTCCAAGCCGGTGAAAACCATTGAGTATTTGCAATGTAGCGGATTTTGTAACCAGTCAGTACATATCAAATGCGTTGGTTTGAAAAGACCGACTATGGATTTCATCAACGAGCACAGTAACTTGTTGTGGTTCTGTGAAACTTGCATTAACCAGCTACACGTCATCAAGCAAAATCCTTTGAAGTCACCATCCGATGTTGTGAATGCGGTTTCGGCGAATATCAATGCGTCGCTGGCCGAGCTGAAGAACGAATTGAAAGAAACTAAGGTTTTAACAAAATCTACTGCTAATAAAAATCAACCTTTGGACTCGGCTGTGTTGACAAGAATCCAACCATGGCCAAGTCGCAAGCGACCTAGAGATGCTGCTACAAGGGATACACCAAAATCACGACCAGATGAGGCACTGATTGGAGGCACGAAGTCGGTAGAAAAAGTTGGCATGACTGTCGAGACAGTTGCAAAACCACCAGAGAAATTCTGGATTTTTTTGTCTAGGATTGCTCGTCACGTGACCGAGGATGACATATGCGAGTGGGCAAAAACTTGCTTACAAACCAAAACCGACATTGACGTGCGATAGCTGGTGCGTAAAGATGCCGATTTGAAACAGTTTGCGTACATCTCTTTCAAAGTTGGAGTTGTTAAAGATCTTAGGGATATTGCGTTGGATCCTTCCATATGGCCGAAAGGAATCTTTTTCCGAGAATTCGAGAACCATCAATCTGAACGGGATTTTTGGGGACCTGCAAAGGTTCCCCGAACAGACGACGGGACGTCAGCAATGGATGCCTTGGTGACTCCATCGCATTAGTTAATCTCGAAAATCCAAACGCTAAATTCCACCCCACCTGCAGCGATGTTCTCCAAAGCCCCCACAGTAGTTCATTTTCAGCACTGAGCGCCTCCTATAGACATTTTTCAATAACGGAACGCACGACAAGAAGCACGATGGATGCCCCTAAGCCACCCGTCACAGTCGAGCACCGTCGGTTTACTAGCATTGCTGATTGTTCCGGCCAACCTAGTCGTTCCGTTCCTGTGTTCGGTGTTGGTGAGGGGGTCATCCACCCTGTTTGCTCAGGCAAGTACCATATTATTATTGAAAATCCAAATCCTGAATTCCGCCCCGTTTGCAGCGATGTTCTTCAAAGTCAATCCATACCTGATGCCCTCGCAAATTTGCTAGATGAAAAACTGGACAGAAATGATAAATCTTCGACCAATCGCTACGATACAGCAAGATCACAGTGTCAGCCGCTCCGGACACCAGGACGCGCCGTAGGAAGCTCTTTGGAAGCCCTCGAGCCCTTCGACCCAGTCCTGCCACATGCTGCCGTCGTTCTACATAGTCGTCCTGGTCCTGTTGTCGAATGCGGTGAGAGGGTCTTCCAGCAACCTCTACCCGGCGAGTATTCCTTTGCTTCTACGAATGTCCAGAGTCTGATCGAAACCACTCATTCTAGCCACAACCATCAGCCTCGTCCTACGGCTGATCAATCGGGCGCTCATCCATCTGCCCCCCGAGAACCAAGACAAGCTGCAGCTGCTACTTCGAATGTCCTGGTGTACTACCAAAATGTTGGTGGGATCAACAGTTCCCTTGCCGAGTATCAATTGGCCCTTAGTGATGGTTGCTATGACATTTACGCTCTCACCGAGACCTGGCTTAACGGGAATACTACGACGAATCAACTCGTTGACGATTGCTACAACGTTTATCGACAAGATCGGTCACCTTCTAACAGCAACAAGAGTATCGGTGGTGGTGTTCTGCTAGCTGTTCATTCCAGATTCAAATCCCGTTCGGTCAATCCTCCCAATAGCACATCGGTGGAGCAAATATGGGTTGCATTGGCTACCGACGATGCTTCGCTCTACGTTTGCGTGATTTACTTTCCCCCCGACCGAGTAAATGACGCAATTCTAATCGAAAAGCATCTTGACTCGCTGAACTGGGTCGTTTCGCAGTTGAATCCAAGGGACAAGGTGATGATTCTCGGCGATTTCAACTTAAGCACGATTTCTTGGCAGCAAAATTCTCTTGGGCACTACTTTCCTATCGTTTCCCGATCTACGATTGGCATGTCATCACGAGAACTGCTTGATGCGTATAGTACCGCTCAACTAAGGCAGCAGACTGGCGTTCAAAACGAGTATAATCGCATGCTTGACCTGTGCTTTGTTAGTGACGATTTGTGTGAGGATTGCACAGTTATTGAAGCACCAGCACCGCTAGTAAAAATCTGTCGGCATCGTCCACCATTGATTTTGAAACTTGCGGTAAATCCATTGTGTTGCTTCCGTGATTCCTCTGAAAGTGTTTTCTACGATTTCAGTAAGGCCGATTTCAGCGGAATGAACGATTTCTTGGGACTTGTTGACTGGGACGAGATTATCGATGTTTCTGACGTCAACCTCGCTGCATCGACAGTGTCTGGTGTACTGCTATATGCCATTGATCAGTTTGTTCCAGTGAGGATGGAACATCAATCACCTAAACCAGCTTGGTCGAATTCCGCTCTCAAGCGCCTCAAAAGAGCGAAGCAGGCAGCTTTGAGACGACACAGCAAATATCGAACGAATTTCACAAAATTGTGTTACGTGGAAGCGAATGCTGAGTACAAGCAATTGAACGATCATCTCTATAACGCTTATCAAGACCGTCTACAAAAAAGCCTTAAGTCCAACCCCAAAAGCTTTTGGCGTCACGTCAATGATCAGCGGAAGGAAGTCGGTTTGCCCTCCACGATGACGGATGGTTTGCTCGAAGCCGATTGCATCGCCGATATTGCCGATATTTTCCGTTCCCAATTCAGCAACGTTTTCTCCGACGAGCTGCTCGACCCGCAGGACATCGCGCTCGCCACTAGTAATGTGCCCCGTCTTCCTGCCTCCGGAATGTATTATGCCATCACCAATGACATGGTTATTGCAGCTGGCAAGGAATTGAAGTCCTCAACGGGATGTGGTCCGGACGGCATTCCATCGCTTGTACTGAAACAGTGCGTGGATTGTCTTGCGTCTCCGTTAGCAAAGATATTCAAACTTTCTTTGTCCACTGGTATATTTCCGAACTGTTGGAAACAGTCATATGTTTTCCCAGTGTTTAAGAAAGGTTGCAAGAGAATGGTCTCAAATTACCGGGGCATAGCTGCATTAAGTGCAGTATCCAAGTTGTTTGAGATGATTATTCTTCGGAAGCTAGTGCACAGCTACGCGCACTATATTTCGCCGGATCAGCATGGATTCATTCCTAAACGTTCGACATCGACTAATTTGACGTGCTTCACCTCTTTCTTGGTCAAGCAACTTGAAAACGGTAATCAAGTGGATGCTATTTACACGGATCTCTCCGCTGCGTTCGATAAAATGAACCACCAGATAGCAATAGCCAAGTTTGATAAGTTAGGCATGAGCAACAACTTGCTTATCTGGCTGCGATCCTACCTAACCGATCGTAGTATGTCCGTCAGAATCGGTGATCATGTTTCGTCACCATTTCCAGTTTTGTCCGGCGTGCCTCAAGGCAGTCACCTTGGGCCGTTTTTGTTCCTGCTTTACATGAACGATGTCAATCTCATCCTCAAATGCTTAAAACTCTCATACGCCGATGATTTGAAGCTGTTCTACGTGATAAAGCATCCCCTAGACGCCGTTTTTCTGCAACAACAGCTGGGGGCGTTCGCTGAATGGTGTCGCATCAATCGGATGACATTGAATGTGTAAACGCGAACTCTACCAATTCGGTTATGCTTTGGCAGGATTTGAGCTGCAGCGCGAAACGACGGTTAAGGATTTGGGGATTCTCATCGATTCCAAAGTGACCTTCAAAGACCACGTAGCATACGTCGTGTCTAAGGCATCATCGCAGTTAGGCTTCCTGTTCCGTTTTGCCAAAAAATTTAAGGATGTTTATTGCTTGAAATAGCTTTACTGCGCAATCGTTCGCCCTATTCTGGAATATTGTTCGGTTGTCTGGTCTCCATATTACCAGAATGAAATCCAGCGTGTTGAGGCAATCCAGCGGAAATTCATTCGATTTGCCCTACGTCATCTCAGGTGGAGAGACCCGTTAAATCTACCCAGCTATAGCAGTCGGTGCCAGCTCATCAACCTGCATCTACTTGATGGAAGGCGTAACGTGGCAAAAGCCTGTTTTATTGGCGATCTTCTGTAAGGGAACATTGATTGTTCTAGACTGCTCAGCATGTTAGACATCAACATACGCCGCCGTAATCTAAGCGCACATGCATTCCTGAGCCTTCCCGCGGCAAGAACCAACTATGGGCTCCATGAGCCAATACGCAGCATGAGTCGTCTTTTCAATAGTTGTTACTTTGTATTTGATTTTAATGTACACAGAGATACAAATAAGTGTAGTTTTAGACGTATTTTTTGTTAATTTGATTAACTTTGTAGTTTTGTGATTTTAGTTTTAAGATGCCGGTCATTGGGGCAAATATTTTACCTGTTGACTGAAATAAACAATAAACAATCTGGAAGGGGGCGGGAGGGGGGTTTCCATACAAATGAAACACAAATTTCTGAATAACTCAAGAACTTATCAAGTTAATGGAACCAAATTTGGAATGTGGAGGTTTTTGTAGGCAAGAAAGGTTTCTACTGTGGTTTGAAACTCCTCCGCTCACTGAAAAAGGGGTCTCTTATACAAATAAAACACAAATTTCAGCATAACTCGAGAACAAATCAAACAAATGGATCCAAATTTGGCATGTGGGGTTTTTTGGAGGGTAGATTTCTATATACCTAAAATGAATTTCTGTCTGTCTGTCTGCCTGTCAGACCCTTATAGACTCGGAAATTTCTGAACCGACCAACGTGAAATTTTATATGAAGGGGTTTTTGGGGCTGAGGAAGGTTCTTATGATTGTTTGAGACCCCTACTCTCTCAGAAAGGGGGGCTCTGATACATATGAGACACAAATTTCTTCATAACTCGAGAACTAATCAAGCAAATCGAATCAAATTTGGCATGTGGGGGGTTTTGAAGGCATAAATGTTTCTATGGTGGTTCAAGAACCCTCCCCTTTTTGAAAGGGCGGGGGGTTCAAACAAATGAAACTAATTTTTTTATTATTATCGAAGAGCCCTGTGTGATGGTTCGAGAACAAATCAAGCAAATGGAACCAAACTTGGCATGTGGGGGTTTTTGAAGGCAATCATTGTATAGTGGTTTGAGAAACCACCCCCTCTGGAAGGGAGGGCGCCCATACAAATGAAACAATAAATTTCTACCAAAAATGAGAATTATCCAGGATACTTAAACAGAAAACGTGTATTTCTCGGGTAAGAAGCATGTTTTGATGGAAGTTTGAATCCCTGCTTATTCAAGAAAAAAAAACCATAAAAGTGCCAGTTACATTAAATTTTCCTTCATTTAGTTGCAAGCGTAGCAGCGCACGCACCGGGTTCAGCTAGTTTTGAAAAAACACCTTATTTTGGACCACCCTACCGCAGAAACGGCCACCCTAATGAAAAAATTAAAAATATATGGTTCAAATATTTTTCGATAGTGAACAAAACTACCAATTATTTTGAAATTATGAGCGATCGTATAACTTTTTTCTATGGAGTTGCTGTATTATTAAAGTTTGATTGGCCGAAGTGTTGACAAAAAAGTCAGCTTTGTTACACCAGGTTCTTAGCAGCACCAAGCTACGTTTTTGTTGAGTGCCACTTTAAACTGAAATGATGTTATAAATAAGATTTTCAATTTAGGTAAAATTATGAATAAACACTTACAATTTCGCTGTTCAAACGTGCATCAAAACATCTTCTCCCGAGAATCCAGCAGTATAGTTTACTACCTTGCCTTACCAATCAGATTAAGGCCGGCGTGGCCTCTGCTGTACACAGAAGTTGTTTCCATTTTAATCGATCCATGGCTGTACCTCGCCAGCCTAGCTGTCGGCGGAGGGTCCGCAGGTCGCCTTCTACTTGATCGATCCACATTGCTCGTTTCGCGCTTCTTCTTCTTATACTTGTCGGTTCGTTTTTAAACCATTTTCACAGGGCTGTCGTCCGACATTCTTACGACATGCCCAGCCCATCGTAGTCGACCGATTTTTGCGATGTGTACGATGGGAGGTTCTCCCAGCATCTGATGCAATTCGTGGTTCATTCGCCTCCTGCACGTGCCGTCCTCCATCTGCACTCCACCGTGGATGGTACGCAGCACCTTCCGTTCAAAGAGTCCAAGGGCGCGTTGGGCCTCCACTAACAATGTCCATGTTTCGTGGCCGTAGAGAACACTGAAACACTGTAAAAATTGGGTTTCATTTCAATATCTATTGCCGATTTACCAATCATTCTTAAGTGTTACAATCTTTATCGACTCACCCTTTAATATTTCAAGATAATTGAAGGCAGACAAAATTGTCAAAGTTCTCAAAAAACACTCATTTTGATGATAATTATGTCACGCAGTAAGGTGGAAGGGGAGTTTGGGAAAACGTGACAATCCATACAAAAAAATTTAAGGGCCATACAAAAAACGTGATAAAGGGGGGGGGGGGTATAAAAAGTCACTTTTTGTGTGATATAATTAATGAACGTTCCCTAAAGCAAGATATTTAAATAAAGGATGGTTCAAAAAATGCTTGTTACCTTTCATAAAAAAACAAAAATTCGGCCAAACCTCGCTCCTTGTAGTTACAAGAAAATTGTCCGGGAGTGGTATATCGCCAGTAACGTGCTAGTCGTACCCAAGAGCAAAATTTCGCCAAATTGACCAAAGCTATGTGCAATTGAAATTTTTTTGAGTAATAGTAAACCGAAACCTCAAAGCGATTTGGAAAACAGTTCAAAATGAAGAACAGGTTCAACAGGTCAAACATTCAACGCGTAAACCCAGCATATGGAAAATCAGAACCCCAATCAAATAATGTTCCAAAGATTTTTAGCCGTTGCAACTTAAAAAGAAATAAAGTTTGATCATTTACACAACAAAAAGGAACAGTGTGCAATTTATGATGTTTGACAAATTTTTTACCAGCCCACCCTTTACATATTGCGAAGAAAAATTGAAATCAAATCCCAAACTTCGTAGTGCACACAATCAAACGCATAGGAGTGAATTTAATTCCAACACAGCAGACCCGCAAATGCCCGGAAGGACCGATGATGAAGCTCCCTCAGGGAGGATAATGCCGTGTATCTTGTCGTTTTGTGTCTTGCTTAAAGGACCCACCCACTCAAACAACAAAAGAAAACAATGCAATTCAGATGCATATGCAACACTTCGTTTTTATTCTACATAAGTAGGCGTCGTCGTCGTCGTTTCTGTCGTCACCCTCGTCTGACTCTCGGTTGTGGTTAGGAAGTTTTTTGAAACAATGCCAGCACGAGGAAACTTTCTTTCACAGTTTTGTTCTCGGTGTTTGTCTAGGGTGAATGAAGATACAATATACTTTGAAACAGAAAAAAAAGGATGACACTTTAGGGAGCGACACTCGGTTTTAGAGTTTTGCTTTCTTGTTGTTAGACTTTCTTGCAAATAAAAAAGCAAAGCTGGCGAATATGTCAAGACATTATCCGATTTAAGTGAAAGAATTTCAACTTCATGTTGCATGACGTCGAGGGTATAAGTGATTTCTATTTGCGAAAATGTCCATTAAATCGATAGGAAAGTGAGTGTTAAACGCTTTTTGTTCTTTTTCCGAAGTGTTTCATACAGCAAAACCTTTCATGAAAAGATTCCAGAAAAGAACACTTATCTTTTTATTTTTTGTATGACATTTTTTGAAAAGATTATGGAAGTATTTTTCAGCTCCTCAACGAGCACTGTAGCATTGTCTATGATCAAACTTCAAACTTGTTCCCGGATCCACTCTTCTGCTACATTCCAGAGATTGAATCGTTCTTGAAATTCTCACCTTTAATTCCTCTAATTGAACGCCCCAAACAGACAGGTGTGCAAGTCGATGAGCTTCGCCGAAACGAATCACCTTTCCGGCTGAAATCCCTTCACTCACCGTAATTGTCTCATTAATTTTGGCCACGACTCCGTGTGGCTGAAGACGACGGATGATCCCATTTTGCGGCTATTGCTGCTCATTGTTCGCCTTGTGATGAATTTGGCACCATCATCATAATCTGACGCTCGACGTGCTTGGGTCGATGGCCTACGGCACCGGCATCCTAGTCAAATGGTAGCCGGCTTCGACGCGATGCCTCCCACAGTCTGCCCAGACTTCAGTGGGTGGGGCGGTTTTCCAAGGCCTACTCTGTGTCGTCTTTCACTTCTCCGTTATTAGCATGACTAGCTGATGATGGGGATATTCAGCAAATTGTTGATTTAACGGATTGTTGATTGAAGCTGGTGAAGACTAATATTTTGATAAATCAGAATTAGGCAATGGCAACGGGTGGAGGATGGGCGATGTTTGAATTGGGAATTCCCTGTCTGGGTGGGGTGAGGTTCAAATTGAGTTGTAGAATTTGCAGTTGACTGGGGTTCGTTTATGAAACAATGTGACAATTTTAGCCGTTTCAAGCAATTAGATGACATCAAAAGGATCAAATGAAAAGCAAACCTCCCAAACCAATGTATTTTGAGCGTTAAATGTTCCACATTCCACGGAAGACTCAACCTTCTTCGATAAACATGAAATTTACAGCAAATGTTTGAGATTGGAGGAGTTTACTAAGTTGGTTTTGTTCTTATTGACGTTTTGCAATAAGTTGTAACCTTGATCAGCAAATAACGATTAACACTTTTCGAAAATGACAACATTTCTCGTACGACAGAACAGTATTAACGTTTGCATAAAAAATGGACTTTTTTCGGATGCTGACACAAAAAAAAAAGCTAAGACAGATAATAGCTTTTGATAAATTTCCAATGGAAGGTAATTATTTAAGCTAACTTGCAAAGAAAATCTACGCCCTTACGAGCGACTTACCGGCAGTTAACCGGAACATTCGCCATGGCGGACAAAAACATACGCGTAGGCATGTTTTTGAGTTCTTTCTTCGTTTTTTTTTATTTATTCCGCCTCAGTGTTCGCGACAAAATTGCTGGAGTAGATCTTACGCTTCAGGTTGGCCCAGAAATTCTCAATGGGAAGCACCTGGGCGGGTTGGGCGGTTTCGCCGACTTGGTTCGATATTCAGCAGCTCCATCTCATCCAACGATCGCTTCGACTAGTGGGCCGACGCCAGATCTGGTCTTTTGCCCTTTTAGTATTTCTTGATAAACGACGCAACTTCCGGCAGGCATTTCGCCCTGCCAGTCGTTGCCATCCAGGGTGAGATAGGTCTCGTCGTCCATCACCACCGCCATGACGCGATTCACCGGGAAAATCGAAGTGACCATCTTATTCGTCATTGCCTGCAGCTCCGAAAGCAGTGGACGTGACTTCCGCTTCCTGTTCATGTTCGACAGGTACTTTTTTACTGTTTGGCCTGTTGAACCGACCTCCCGGCCAAGCACACGCAGCGATGTAGCCACTTTTCCCTCGGTCTTCCACTTCAGCATCCTTTGGAGCTTCTTGACGCTCAGGGTCGTCGGCCGTCCGGAACCGGGCTTTCTTTCGATGCTCTGATTGTTGTCTAATAGTGCCAAGATGTTGCAGATGCCAAAACGGGCGTATCCGGTGTCCACAAAGTGCCGCACGATTTCCGTTTTCGACGCGGCGGGGTGCCGTTCTTTGAACGCGCACACTTCTGAACGGAGTTGCTGCACTGTTTTTTCCATCATGGTAAGAGTTCATGGGTTACTATGATTGATGCGGCATGGGTAGTTTCAGCAGTGCAGGTGAAGGTAAACTCATGAAAAATCGGCAATTTTTGTCCATTTTTTTAAATGCAAACGTTACTTCGTTCATATTCCTGAAAAAATTACAATTCCTTTTACATTGAAAATTTAATTTTAGTACTGGACAGAATAGAGTACGCATTTCTAATGTTTTCAAACATTCTTGAATTTCTCAAAATTTATAATTGATAGCACTGCAAGGGGGTCGATCAAAGTTAGCACAGTAGATGTATATTTAGTTCGGAGACTTGGGAGTTTTTTTATGAATTCATTTATTTGTACAGGCTCAATAGAATCAACTTTACAGAGCCAATTTTTCATGTTTATATACATCAGTTATCTTAGAACTAAGGTTAAGGGTGTGGAACCGATTACTCGCGGCCGTCTCGAGGTTAATAGGAATTACAATTTTATGGATGGGGTGGAAATTTTGAACAAAGCATAATGAACAATGGTTTTCTTATATCTAGAACTTCAAATTACAATTTTTTAATTGAACGTTTTTAATTAATAAAAAAAATCTCTCACTCACACACACACATACACACACACACACACACACACACACACACACACACACACACACACACACACAACCACACTCTAACACACAAACGCAATCACACACTGGCGCACACATTCCTCACAAATTTAACCTAAACAAGTAAGTTAATCAAACTACAATCTAAATACATTAATTGTTATGTTATGTATTCTCCGTGCGAGGAGTAACGATTATGATGTAGAAGGAGATGTTCGCTCATCACCATGCGGCACCAAGAGTGAACAACAATGTTTTTGGCTAGAATGAAAGATGTGAAGAGAAAGTGTTGAAAGGTCCGTCAGAGTGCGGCAGGTAGGAAAATTAACAGATGTTTTTGAAAATTGAGCGAAAGGGCATGTATCCAATGGTACTCGAACCATGGACGTCAATCTTTGCCTAACATCCCACTGCAGGGTGAGTTGTAACGACGGAACAAGTCCGCCACTTCAACAGGCAAAATTGACGCATGGAAAGACGCTCATGTACCACTGTGGCTTGTATAGTTTATTCTTAGCGATCTATTGTGTGCATCTCTGTTTACTGATGCGCACATGCGGAGAGGAACTCTCTCCTTTTTGGGTTTGTTTTGATTCGCAACGACTGACGATCACTAATGTTGCAGATGCCAAAACGGTGATGAGCGAACATCTCCTTCTACATCATAATCGTTACTCCTCGCACGGAGAATACATAACATAACAATTAATGTATGTAAACCCATAAATGGTGGTAACCATTAATTATACTGGTGGGGACCAGTATCGCATCGCTTCACTATGTTTCTCTCGAGGTCTCTACGTTGGAGACGACGAGAAAAACATTAGTGATCGTCAGTCGTTGCGAATCAAAACAAACCCAAAAAAGGAGAGAGTTCCTTCTCCCATGTGCGCATCAGTAAACAGAGTGCACACAATAGATCGCTAAGAATAAACTATACAAGCCACAGTGGTACATGAGCGTCTTTCCATGCGTCAATTTTTGCCTGTTGAAGTGGCGGACTTGTTCCTGTCGCTACAACCTACCCCGCAGTGGATGTTAGGCAAAGATTGACGTCCATGGTTCGAGTACCATTGGATACATGCCCTTTCGCTCAATTTTTCAAAAACATCTGTTAATTTTTCCTACCTGCCGCACTCTGACGGACCTTTCAACACTTTCTCTTCACATCTTTCATTCTAGCCAAAAACATTGTTGTTCACTCTTGGTGCCGCATGGTAATGAGCGAACATCTCCTTCTACATTACAATCTAAAGCTAATGTTAGTCAAAAACACATAAATGAGTTTCATAAACTCCAGATCGCGTGCAGCCAAAATATCTCGAATCGGTACATTGGGTTGTCTACCTCGAGCCCGAGGGGAATCATACAGCTCAGATCTGACTCCACGATGCTCAGTACAAAACCAAATAACATGATCTGCGTCCTGGTAACCTTGTCCGCATTCACAGAGATTGCTGTCTCCCAGCCCAATACGGAACAAGTGAGCGTTTAAAGAATAATGAATAGACATGAGACGAGACATCACACGAATGAAGTCGCGACCCACATTAAATCCCCTGAACCAACATTTCTTAGACACCTTAGGAGTGCTAGAATGTAGCCATTGCCCTAAATCTCCTTTACTCCATTTATACTGCCAGCTAACGATTGATATCCGACGAAAAATAGTAAAAAATTCGTTGAAGGCGATTTGTCGGTCACAAATATCGCCTTCCATAGCGCCCACCCTTGCAAGCGAGTCCGCTTTCTCATTGTTAGAAATCGAACAATGAGAAGGGACCCAAACAAAGATGATAATAAAAGAACGTGAAGATAGAGCACTTAGAAGACCTCGTATTTTCAAAAGAAAATAGGAGGTGTGCTTTAACGGTCTTAAGGAGCGAATAGCCTCTATAGAACTGGGACTATCCGTGAAAATTAAGAATTGATCCGGTGTAAGCGAGGCAACAGTTTCTAAGGAGAAATGAATTGCTGCCAAATCCGCGACAAAAACAGAACAAGGTGCTTGAAGTTCACGAGCGACGCTATAATTTTCATTGTATACACCAAAGCCAGCGGAGTCCTCTATCAAAGACCCGTCAGTGAAACACATTTTGGCGGAATCAACTTGGCCAAACTTTGCAGCAAATATCACAGGAGCAATCATAGGACAGTGATGCTCTGGGATTCCATGAAGCTCCTGCGTCATGGATAAATCACAATGAACCGAATTGTCGAAATCGGAGAAGCAAAACACGATTGGAAATGTTCGGCGAAGGGCTGACATCCTGTGTTATGTACAAATGGTACAACGTCATGAAGCAAGTTTGAGGTTTCAACTCAAGGAGCTTCTCAAAATTTTTGATCACCTGGGGGTTCAGGTGTGAAGGTGAGGAGCCGGAGAGATAATTCTGAAAACCGATCCGAGAGTGGCAACATGCCAGCCAGCACTTCAAGACTCATGGTGTGAGTCGAGTGCATGCAACCTAACGCGATACGAAGACACCGATACTGAATACGTTCCAGTTTAATGAAGTGCAACCGAGCCGCTGACTGAAAACAAAAACTACCGTATTCCATAACCGACAAAATCGTTGTCCGGTACAACGTTAGAAGATCTTGCGGATGAGCTCCCCACCAGGTCCCGGTAATTGTACAGAGAAAGTTGATCCTTGGCTGACACTTTCGCTTCACAAACTCAATATGGGATCTCCAGGTGCACTTTGAATCGAACCAGACCCCAAGATATTTAAATGACATAGAATGAGTTATCGGCTTACCCCAAATTTGAAGCTTCGGTTGTGCTGGGTAATGCTTCCTAGAAAAAACTACCAACTCAGTTTTCTCCGTAGAGAATTCGATACCTAGCTCTAGAGCCCAAGTAGACAAATTGTCTAAGGTATCCTGTAAGGGTCCTTGCAGATCGATCCCATTGGATCCCGTAACAGACACTACGCCGTCATCTGCAAGTTGTCTCAACGTACAGTTGTCACCTAGACAACCGTCAATGTCTTTGACATAAAAATTATACAAAGGGGGCTTAAACATGCAGTCCTGGGGAGACCCATGTAGCTAAATCGTGTAGCTGTAGAGGTTCCATGAGAAAAGCTCATATGTTTCTCTGACAGTGAATTGTACAAAAAATTATTCATTAATGGTGAAAGTAGGTTGTTCGTCTCAACCCATTTGTCCAGACGGAAGAGAATCATTTTCTCCAACAACTTTCGAATACAGGATAACATCGCGATAGGTCGATAGGAGTTGTGATCGGACGCGGGCTTACCAGGTTTTTGAATGGCAATAACTCTCACCCTTCTCCAATCATCTGGTACAATGTTGAGCTCCAGAAGCTGATTAAACAAGTTCATCATGCGCCACTTAGCGACGTCCGGGAGGTTCTTAAGCAAGTTCAACTTGATTCTATCAGCTCCTGGAGCCGTATTGCCACATGAAAGGAGCGCGAGAGAGAGTTCTACCAATGAAAAGGATTGGCTGATCTCATCTATCGGATTCTCGGTTTCGCGAGGAATGATCCGTGCCGGCACAGAATCTGGACAAACTTTTCGCGCGAACTTGAGGATCCATTGGTCCGAGTACTCCTCTCTTCTCGTTGTTCGTAGTTCAGTTGCAATCTTCGCGCGGTAATGCACAAAGAAGTACTCATCGACGTCTCGCGCGATAGCCCGTCCACGAATCTTCGCCAGTATCCGCGTTTCTTGGCCTTGATGAGGCTCTTAAGTTCGCGTTCGAGAGCCGTGTATACTTCGAAGTGCTCAGGCGTTCCACGTCTACGGAAAACTTCAAACGCGTCGGACTTTTTTCGGAAAACCTCGGTGCATTGCTGATCCCACCATGGAGAAGGACGTTTCCTGCGAAATGACGTCCCTGGAACTGGTCGAGTTTGAGCTTGAAGCGCGCTGTCTAAGATCATGTTGGGCAGAACGTTATATTCTTCCAGCGGAGGAAGCCCTTCTACCGTCGTTACGGCTTCAACTAATGCTGTCCTAAACTTTGTTCAATCGATGTGACGGGTAAGATCATACGTGACGTTGACAGATTTCGACGGATTGAACCCGGTGACAACCGAAATTTTTATGGGCAAGTGATCACTACCGTGGAGATCTTGAATCACATTCCATGTGCAGTCCAACGATAATGAATTCGAGCAAAGTGTGTGGTCCAATCTACTGCCAACTGAGGATGATCCGGCCAAACGTGTTACTTCTTTATTATTAAGTACTGTCATATTGAAGTTGTCACAAAGGTCATATATCAGGGAAGACCGGTTGTCATCGTACAGTTCTCCCCAGCCTGTACCGTGAGAGTTAAAATCTCCCAAGATCAACCGTTGAGAAGGAAGGACCGAACCAATATCTGAATGTTGTTTCTGGTTTATTGAGGCTCTAGGAGGAGTATAAACGGAAGCAATGCATAGGCTTTTATTTTTAATAACAGCCTGACATGCCACAACTTTAGAATAGGAGGAAAATTCACTCTATAGAAGAAATAGCACTTTTTGATCCCCAAAAGTACTCCTCCTCCACGCGAATCCTCACGATCAAGACGAATAATAGGCAGCATTCATTAATTATGTCACGCTTTTAGGGGGGGGAGGGGGTTCAGAAAACCGTGACATTTTGTGACAAACGAGGCAGGGGGGGTAAGCTGAATCGTGACATCACATTTTTGAAAAAAAAAAAACAAAAACAAAATGATAAAGGGTGATACGGTCAAATTTTGGTCAAGGAAAAACGCGTGTAAATCGGTGAAATCGTTTATTTAAAAAATCAAATTAAATTTCTTTTTCAAGTTCAATTAGTATAAAATTCAGGAATAATATTAAGTTAGGCTTCCGCTTTTCCAAATCCGAATTGCCGGGCCTTACGCTTGACCCCTGCCATCAGATTTTGTACAGCCACCTTGTCCACCTTCTTTGCCGCAGAAAGCCAGTTTGCCTTGAACTGCTGCTCGTCCTTAGCAGTTTTTTTGGTCTTCTTCAGGTTCCGCTTGACAATAGCCCAGTATTTCTCAATTGGGCGGAGCTCTGGCGTGTTGGGAGAGTTCTTGTCCTTGGGAACCACCTGCACGTTGTTGGCGGCGTACCACTCCATGGCCTTTTTACCGTAATGGCAAGATGCCAAATCCGGCCAAAACAGTACGGAACAACCGTGTTTCTTCAGGAAAGGCAGCAGACGTTTATTCAAACACTCTTTCACGTAAATTTCTTGGTTGACAGTCCCGGAAGCTATGAAAATGCTGCTTTTCAAGCCATAGGTACAGATGGCTTGCCAAACCAGATATTTCTTTGCGAACTTTGACAGTTTCGTGTGCTTGAACATATCTGCTACCTTTCCCCTTCCTTTTGCCGTAACTCCTGTCCCGGAAGCTGCTTGTAGTCGGCTTTGACGTAGGTTTCGTCGTCCATTACCACGCAGTCAAACTTCGTCAGCATCGTCGTGTACAGCCTCCGGGATCGCGCTTGGCCGTCGTATTTTGTTTATCATCGCGATTTGGAGTCACTACCTTCTTGTAAGTCGATAGTCCGGCTCGTTTTTGGCTCGATGCACGGTTGTAGACGATACACCCAGCTTATTTGCGGCATCTCGGAGAGATAGGTTAGAGTTCCGCTTGAAACTACCGGCAACTCTCTTTGTCGTCTCAGCGGCTTCCGGTTTTCGATTTCCCCCCGATCCAGACTTCCTGGCTGTCGACAAACTTTTCCCAAACACTTTAATTACATTTGTAACGGTTGATTTGGCAACTTTTAGCGATTTTGCCAACTTTGCGTGCGAGTAGCTCGGATATTCGCGATGCGCGAGCAAAATTTTGATATGCTGCTCTTCTTGCTTGGACGGCATTTTGACAACTGAAGAGTGAATTCCAAAATCAAAATAGGAGCAACATTCTACACACACACACACCTTCAAAATGAGGGGTGTTCAGGTTTTTTAAATGCAAAATTGAAAGAAATACGTCAAGTTGATATTGACCAAATTTTGACCGTATCGCCCTTTATTCTTATGCAATATCGCCTACTACTATCCCTACTGTTCACGCCCCTTCGTTAACGAACAGCAACAGCAGTAATCATGCAGCACTCACATACCGCTCGCATAAACTATGCCACGCCCTGTTCTGCAACTTTCCATCGTTCTGGAACTTTCCATGTTCTGGAACTTTCCATTGTTTTGGAACTTTCCATCGTTCTGGAACTTTCCATGTTCTGGACCTTCCATCGTTCTGGAACTTTCCATGTTCTGGAACTTTCCATTGTTCTGGAACTTTCCATGTTCTGGAACTTCTAGCAGTAGCGGCACAATATAAAAACGGCACTGTGGTGGCGCAGTCATTCAGTCATTATATCAATTCTAAGGTGTTAAGATCAAAGGAAAAGCAATAAAGGATAAGTGAATAGAAGCAGTAGTTTTTCTATCAATATCTTCTGGATCCATTATCCGGTGCAACAGCCCAGTGTTATACAGTGTTGAATACAGTCCACCCTACGACTAGAGTGTTTGCTGTCAACGGCTTTGGAACCCAACTCCGGCCTTTTCAGGGTAAGAAGAGTTGAATTCTTCACCCATGAGCCAAGACAGAGCACTCTGTTTTACCCGACAGTTGCTAGTTTGAGCGACACCTATTTCCTTTCCTACCGTGTTAGGACACGTTTGAGTTCTGTCGCAAGAGAGCTAGCAAGCTACTTCAAGTACCCTACGGATCCAGTGTTTGGCTCCGACACCTACCATACCTAACACGCTAACTTGAAAGTACCCATTAATGAGTCGAAAAGTACGCATTTTGAAGAAAAGTGGCTTAACTCATTATTAGGAGTATATTTTCCTCATTAATTGAGTATTCGTTACCCATTAATGATTAATTGATACTCATAAATGAGTAAGCAATACTCAGAAATGAGGAAAGTATACTCTTAATAATGAGTTAAGCCACTTTTCTTCAAAATGCGTACTTTTCGACTCATTAATGGGTACTTTCAAGTTAGAGTGAATACTATTCCACCGTTCATGAATGACAGCTGCAGCTCATTCAGTGTGCGTCAGTGAATAAAGTCCAGTGTTTATTGGTGAAAAATTGGTTCGCGCAGTTAGTGTATTTTGGAAAATGAATCGTGGAGAACTTTTAATACGCTGTACAATGCGTATGTAAAGGCTTACCCGGATAAGAAGAAAAGGAGTGCCAATTGGATGCTACTAATTTCTGGAATGAACGGAAGGGCAATGACAACACCGCACTTGAAGAGCAAGTCAATAACAAAATAAAGAGCTTCATGCCTTGCAGCTAAAGAAAAAGGTAAACTTCTTCAACTATGGGGAAAGTCTATGAGTGCTCCTAAGGAATCAGCGCCGACAGTGAAACCGCGCAACCCATCAAGGAAATTGAGTATATGGCTCAGCCGTCATCATCAAACAAACGCCCTGCACCAGTACAGGAACAACTTAAAGCTGAGCTAAATAATCTGAACTCTGAGGTAGTGCTTCTGATTGACAAGAAGTCTGCTGGACTATTGACGGATGATGATCAGTCGAGACTCGAAGGGCTAAAAATTAAAAGATCAAACTTGAAAGAATCTCAAAATCAAGGAAGACGAGCAAGAGCGGCAGCAGAAGCATCGTGAGAAAATGAAGCAGGCTAAACAACTGTTAATTCGGGACATCCCAGAGGCTGGTAAATATGATATATTAACTAGTTTGTTTGCACAGTAGATATAAATATCAAATTTCAGGAAATTATCTTTCATTCCGAAATTCTCCTGGCCGCCCTCGTGTTGAAGAGCAGCAACCGGAGCTGCTCAAGGCAATATCGATATCGCACTTCATGGATCTGCGGCCCACGAAAGCGCAGTGATGAGAGCGTCAGAAGCGTTAAAACTTTAGATGAGTTGACTTCTGCAATACAAGGCAAGGGATTCAATATCAAAAGAACAGCAACATATCTGCGGTTAATCCCAAAACGAGCCAATTCCCATCAAGGTAAATGTCACGTAAATACTGTACCAGTGAAGTTGATGCGCGCAAGTAATGCAAAACACAACGATCATCCCGATGGCCGATTCTGTACAGCGACCATAAGATCATTGGAAGAACTGGCATCTGTGCTAGGGCCCAATGAAGTAGGATTTATCAGTCAGGATGATAAGGCGAGAGTGGCGATAGGCCTAACGGCTGCCATTAGCAGTCTCCCCATGCTTATGCATGTGGAGTACAAAATCACGCTTCCTGACCACGATTGGATAGTTGCAAATAAGCATAAACTAATTCCGTCCGTGGTACGCTGGAATCGAAATCAAACCGAATGGTCTTGGCAAACCGGAGGCTGTTGGTTTTTCGGGCCCCACTTACATTGCAATTCAGTCAGGCAAACACGCTTCGTCAACGGCGTTTTCTCATGCGTTAGACATCAAGCGATTCTAACTCTTGAATCGTTTGATGGTATTTTTAAGTTTGATGGATTGGTCAAACCAGTCCTAATCTTTACCGTCGACGGTGGACCTGATGAAAATCCGAGATATCGCAAGGTAATACAGATAGCAATACACCATTTTAAAGAGTACAACCTTGACACGCTGTTCATTGCAACGAACGCTCCGGGAAGGAGTGCTTTCAATAGAGTGGAGCGACGTATGTCACCCTTGAGTAAGGAGCTTTCTGGATTGATAATACCACACGACCAGTTTGGTAGTCTTCTGATTCCCAATTGCGTACAACTGATTCAGCTTGGAGAAGCAAAATTTCCAGTACGCTGGTGAAGTTTTGGCAGAAGTCTGGAATGATGTGGTCATCGACGGTCATCCGACGTTGGCTGAATATATCGATCCTGATGCTTCTGAAATAGATCCGAAGTCAATTCGTGACTATGACCAACACTGGTTTGGAACTCATGTGCGAACCAGCCAATATTTACTCCAGATACGGAAATGCACAGATAGGTAAAATTTTGAGATGCATTTGATGGTCAAATAATTGTTATATGTGCATAAATTTATATTTTTACAGGAAATGCTGCTCACCACTGCGAAGTAGCATCGATCACGTTATCTGCAATGGATTTTTGCCTCCACCAATCTCTCTCGACGCAAACATCTCGAGGATTGATTGGGTCATCGAAGGACGAACCACAGCATTTCCCATCAATGTTCGTATTGAACTCATTACAAGCTCAACAGATTCTACCTAAATCGATGTCCGGATATGGAACGATTCCGTATGATCTTTACTGTCCTTCAATTAAAAACTCATTGAACGAACGAGTGTGTTCCAGCTGTGGCCTCATACTTTGCATCTTTAGTCATGCTTCGCGAGCACATAAAGATGCACAAGCATACATCCGTTCAATTTCAGAGAAAATTGCGTCCGTTTAAAGTTGTGGCAAAACGTAAACAGGAATGTATGGTTGTAACTAACAAAGACAACTTCGATTGCGAATGGATAGATGACGAAGAACTTGATCTGACTGATGTGGCAGAAACCATTACGAGTGCTTCAGCGGACGCAGATATCTTCCCGGTCATCAATGCTGACCAACATCTGCAAAACCCTTGGACTGAGGATTGAATCTATTTTTGAATGGTATTATTTGAGAATGCAATTTGATATAATATGAGGAAAGTTGAATTTGTTTCTGTATGAAATAAAAATGATTTTTTGTGACTAATATTGGCTATTTGAATAAAAAGTTTTGAGTGGGGAGGGGGGTTAACAAAAACGTGACATAATTGCCTGGGGGGGGTTACAAAATTGTGACAATTTGTGACATGGGGAGGGGGAGGTTAATTTTCGGCCAGATTTGCGTGACATAATTAATGAATGCTGCCATATTGAAATCATGAAATGGGAGATCGTAGAGAGCCATGTTTCACAAAGAGCGAATGCATCACAACCGGTAGTGTGAGCTAAATATTTGAAAGATTCCAATTTAGGAACACGACTTCTACAATTCCACTGCAGAACAGTGATCAAATCCTTGACCTCAATTGAAAAATTATCCATCGAAGGAAATCATTGCTGCAAGGAGGGGCCACTTTTATTTCGTAAATTTTAATTACCGTTTTTAAAATAAACAAATCGAATATTTCAACGATATACAGGTATACCTCGATAGTACGTACACCAACTTTCTCCCTTCGAATCGCAATTGCATAAAAAACTACTGATTGTATCTGAAATCTAATACAACCAAAGATAGTGCAGAAGGTTGCTCTTTCTTTAAGTTTTGTTAGATTTCAGTTATAACCAGTAGTTTAGTTTTTGCAATTCTGATTTAAAGTGAGAAAGTTGATGTACGTACTATCGAGGTATACCTGTATACACCTTTTTCTCAAAAATCTGAATACGCTGATCCAAATTAGCTAAGTATATAGCCATTTTGTCCACCTCTTGTGCTAATAGACCGACATTACATCCATACTCGGCGAAAGTTTTAATTGGTTTGAAATTAATTGGTTAACTTTCCATGGTTCAGAACAGCAAATTTCTTACTAAGAATGTCTAAGCACAAGTATAACTAATTGGATGTCGCTTCTAGCTCAATCACTTCATTAGTTATAATTAAAAGTGTAATCGACCGTTGCATTATAGGCTGAATAAAGGGACATCCCTACATGGCGCATACCTACAGAATGGTGAAAATGGTGCATTCGGAACTTATTGTACACCGTGTAGTCTTTCTCTCATTTGGGTCACAACTCTGTTGTCACTCGACGATGTATTTTTTTTGGAAGTCTGCAAAAAATCCCGACAAGATTGACGATAACCGTCCATGGCCATTGAAGAAAACGGATTGCTATTTTGTGTTGTCGTATTTTGTCGTTGTTTGTTACGTCCAAATAATTAAAAAAATTAACATACTTTGTAATTACAAGTTACATACTAGCTTACACACTACTTATACCACTCGTCCATCTGAGCATCTGAGTTGGCAGAGGGTTTCCATTGTACGACACTTTATCCATCTTATATGAACAAACGCGATTGCTTTTTTGTAGCAACAGAGGGCCGATGTGAGTGACGTAAGAATGGAGTACGGTTTTATTACTCGACTGCTTCTGTATGTGTTCTTTTGACCAGAGATTGTTGTTTGACGCGACTTTGTCAAGAACATTTAATGACAGTGAATCTTGTCGATAGTCAGTGACTATTCCCTTCAATGGTCTAGATCAGCTGATGAGCTGCCATAGAGCGGACTTACCCATTTGCCAAGACACCACCACGATATTTATTCGTTACAAATTAATTGGTTAACCCCCCTGACAGGGACGAGAATATAAAACAATGAACAATGACTACAGAGAATTTCTACTTTATATTTATTTATACGGCTTCGACATCAACATTTCGCTAAAGATAGACAATGTGCAACTCCATCCGATAGTCAAGTTCGCTGATTCCCGTTTGTTTGAAAAACTGGCAGCCGAATCCGATACAATTGCACCATTTTCATGGAAAATGCTGTTGGCAAATTGCCATAAAGTGTCAGATTTCAGCAAGGATGCAGTTTTTGCACGTTTCAAACAAATAAAGTAGCTGCATGATTGGGGTACAGCACCGATGGATGACGGTAAATTATGAAAGGGATGGATTGTGGGAGCCAGTCAGTCAGCACTCTTTGATTGGCATTCGTTGGAAAACTTGATTGGCATGCGAGGACAAGTTTCCACTGGGAGATGTTTAAATTTTGTTCCGTTTTGCGTTGATGTGAATCGGGTAAATAAAACTCGTTGATGGGTGGAGGAAATTCAATAACTTCCATTAATTTGTTTGTTCTTTTTGGCACTTGGAAATCAGCTCCATTATGCAAAACTTAGAATATCAAGTGTTATGAAGTGCATCAAAATAATCCATGATGGTTTTTATAAGCGCATAGTACAAATGCTGACGAGTTGGTAGACAACTTCCTATAAAATGTTGAATGAGAAGTGCTAACTACCGGAAAATATCTTAAGTATTTACTATAAGTTCCTAAGAAGCTATCCACAAGTTCATTGGCAATTTTATTCAAATTCTCCAAGTACTTCCCACAAGTAAATCTCTGAGAACCCTCCACACTTGATTCTCGTGATTCTTAAGAACTTTCTAAGTCTC
>JASCZW010007694.1:0-61379 GCA_034211315.2 Aedes japonicus
ATGCGAAAAGCGTTCGTAGTGGATCCGCATAAAAGTGTGGCGTGATGGAAGAAGTGCTATGGTGGTGATGGTGATGAGTAACGCGAACGTGTCAAGGCCCCGACATGATGAAGGATGGTCCAGTGCGATATAATATGATGGATGGCATCATTTTTCCTGTGCTGTGAGCGTGTATCAGAGGTGGTTGCTGGCAGAGCTGGAGCTGTACTAATATGCAATGACGAAAATATGATTCGCTGCGCCGAGCAACCTGGATTGGGCGCAAGCAGAAGACGTCCGGATCAGGAATCGATGCCGGGACCTGACATCGAGAAGATAAAGCAAGCAGCAATGTAGTAATCAGGATTTTGCTTCTGCTACGGCATCACGCAAAGTCCTGCTAAATCTGACAGTTCCGTCTATCAACCAGAACCCTTCGAACATAGTTCAACGCGGTCAACGAAGCAGCATTCCGCAATGCTGAACTAGATGGATCAGTGATTGGTACTATATTCATTCGGGTCCATCATCGCTGAAGTCAGCTAAATCACCGTTGGCAGTTACATCTGGTGGTAACAACAACAGACTGAAGAATCAATACCTAAGTCATCAGAATGAAGAAGTCATTTCCAACTGAACTACCAATGGTCGATGTAGTAGGGAACTGTGCTGGATATTTCTATTTCTTCGTCGCAAAAATCGGCGAGAAACCGTGCCAGCTCAACTAATGGCGTTGCCGGGAAGAGCGAGCTTTTCAGCAACCTGGCAGCAAGAAGGCGCAGAAGACTCGCCGATGAAAAGTCAGCCCAGGGTATAAAGAGAATATCTGAAACAACAAATTTTCTGAAAATTGAGGAATTGGCGAGTGAAAGGATCAAGTAGAAGCCGAATGCTCCCACCGCGTGGTTCTCGAATGGGTTGGCTCTTTGCCGAGACAGCCAAACTTGCCTGCTCCGGAGGAACAAGCCGGGGAGCGAAGGTGACCTTCAAGATTTTACAACAACGAAAGGGAACTTGGCTACAGCAACATCGAAGCGGGAACTACAGTCCCGGCGTCAGAAACAGTATTGCAACAGCAACAACAGAAACTACAGCTACATGCAGTAACAAAGTACGGCAGCAGCAGCAAGTGGTCAGTCTAGAGCGAGAGCAGCAGTTTCCGGCAATACCAACGGGAACAGCAACGCACGAGCGCAATTGCGAAAGGAGCGTCTTTGCGACAACGACAAGAAGAGTTGCAGTTGGAAGTAGAGCACCATTGATCGGATGCTGGGAACATGAGTTGGAGACAGGAGCAACGTCTGCGCGACAGCAGCACCGTGTTTCGAATCGGTTTCAATGGCCAAGGAGTCAGCAACGCGGCGGAAACCCTGGAGACAGACCTCGGAATGTTATCCTGAAGCCAATGAAAATGTATGCAGAAGGGATCGTCGTGGAAGATTTGAACGATTTGTTCCTGATGCACTCGCAGTCCACGCAGTTGCATCCGAGGAGTCGAACTATCTGCAGAACCAACGGCAAAATCAAACGATAGACCGACTAAAAGATCGTTTAGCAAACTCGTCGATAGCGAAAGATTACGATCGGTTCCAGCTTTCCATTGCTCTAGTTGCAGCGCGCGCAAGCGGTCTCAAAGATTTGCCTACGTTTTCTGGCAATCAGAGGTAGCCAGTTTTCATATCCAGTACAATCGACGTGACTACGATGTGTGGTTACGGAGGATGAAAACATGGTTCGACTTCTGAAAAGTCTGAAGGGTACAGCCTATGAGGCTGTCAGAAATTATCGACTTGATGCATTCCGGGAAACGTTCCTGGTATGCTGATGGACTGAACCCAGGTGATCGTGCATCACTCATTGCGAAGGTAGGCTCTTTGACGCCGATTCGAGGAAGACAAGCTAGAAACGCTGAAGTGGACTTTTGCGGTGGCGTCCAAAACTTCGCGCCACCGTAGACGCGTGTGGACTAAAGGAGTATATGACAACATTAATTTGCTTCATCAGCTTGGCTTTAGACAAATTACACCGTCGCTCAAACTAAACTGGGCCAGCACCGTCTTACATTGCCAACGGTTAACCTAGCGACCTTCAGTAAGTGGATTTATACGTTGGCGGAAGCAGCAGAAGTGTCGTCGTGAATCCATCACGGTGATATATGATGGGAAGTCTACTCGAAGGCCGAAGTACGGGGACCGAGAGAAATGCACGTATCTGAACGCCCATTCTGAAACCTTTCCTACAAAGGAGGATCGCAGTAGACCATACTGTCTCAGCAACAGCTGCTGCGATAGAAGAGACCTGTCAATCTGCAGGGCAGTTGCAGGTCAGCTGATAAAGTAAACGTTTTCTAAAACTATCAAGGGAATTTCGGTGGGCCGCTATAAGGAGTTCGGATTCTGTCGCACATGCCTACATATCCATAAAGGATATTGTAAAGCTAAACCATGTGGCAAAGACGGGTGCACCTACCGACATCACGAGCTGCTGCACAACAACACCAAGGAAAAGCCAAAAAATATCACCGAAACTACAGCCGGACGTGAGCAATCTCCGAAACCCAGCACTGGCAACTCCGGATGCAACACTCATCAGGACAACCGTCAGCTCTGTACCTATTCCGTTACATTCCAGTAGTGCTGTACGGAAACAAGCGAGACAATACGCACGTACGCATTTTTGGATGAGGGTTCTGCGCTTACTTTGCTGAGACCAAGAGCTTGCTAACGACCTACAACTTGATGGTAGAGTAAAACCCTTGTGTCTCCGATGGACTGGAGGAACCGAACGACATGAGGCGGATTCTCGCATTTGTAATCTCCACATTGCTGGTGCTAAGAATGAAAGCAAGAGATTGAAGGAACTGCTATTGCCGCAGCAAACAATGGACATGTCTGAGTTATCACAGACTTATCCGCATCTTCGAGATTTGCCGATCGAGTCCTACCGTGATGCTCGTCCACGCATCCTCATAGGGATGAAGCACGCCCAGCTCAGTCTCAGCCAGAAAAACCGCGAAGGAAAAGGCGGTCAACCAATCGCCGTGAAGACACGGCTTGGATGGACCGTTTGTGGAGGATGGAGGTCCGAGAACGAAGCAAACTTACATCATTACACTTTTCACGTGTGCCCCTGTAGTGCGCAGACAGACGAAGAGTTACACCAAGCCATGAAGAACTACTTCTCGCTTGACAGCCTCGGTGTGACTAAATCGGATAACGCGCTTCTGTCAGTTGAAGATGAACGAGCATTATCTCTGCTTCAGTCACTCACCCGCCGTAAGGAAGATCGATACGAATCCGGTCTGCTTTGGCGGTACAACGACGCTCGCTTGCCTGACAGTCGGTCAATGGCGCTGAGGCGATTCCAGTGCTTGAAGAAACGGATGGAGAAGGACCCGGAACTGACGAAAATCCTGCAAGCTAAGATTACCGAGTATGTAGAGAAGGGATACATCCGGAAGCTCACCGATGAAGAGATCAACTCAGAAGATTCCGCGACGCTGGTATTTGCCAATCTTTCCAGTTACCAACCAGAACAAACCAGGGAAGGTACGGATTGTGCGGGACGCAGCGGCCACCGCCCATGGAACGTCCCTGAACTCAGCCCTGTTAAAGGACCAGATCTGTTATGCTCACTTCTAGCGATTTTGCTGCAGTTTTGGGAACGCCGCATCGGGGTGACCGGTGATATCCGTGAAATGTTCCATCAGGTACTGATCCGAGCCGAAGACCAGTTATGCCAGTGTTTCTACTGGTTGGACGACAATGGAGCCATAGTAGTGTACGTGATGCAGGTTATGACTTTCGGGGCATGCTGTTCCCCCAGCACTGCTCAGTATGCTAAAAAATACCAACGCGGAGCGATTCGCGAACAAGTATCCAGGTGCCTGCGAAGCTATCACGAAGTCGCATTATGTGGATGATATGCTCATCAGTGTGGATACTGAGGAGCAAGCCATTCAGCTGGCTAAGGACGTTAAGCATGTCCATGAGCAGGGCGGCTTTGAGATCCGAAATTGGGTTAGCAATTCAAGAGAAGTACTAGCAGCACTGCAGGCTGTCGACACTGGGTGAAAAAATGCCTCGAGCCTATCTACCAGATGCAGGCACTGAGAAGGTGTTGAGGCATGTGGTGGAACACGATCGACGATGTCTTCACGTACAAAGATTGGATGGAACCGCTATGATCCGGCTCTGCTAGGGAGGCCAGCGTCGTCTCACGAAGCGAGAAGTTCTGCGTGTTTTAATGACCATTTTCGATCCGCTAGGTTTGATCTCTCACTTTCTATCCTTCTTGAAGATTCTGCTCCAGCAAATCTGGCGATCCGGAGTTCAGTGGGACGAAGAAATCGACGACGATGCTTACGAAAAATGGAAAAATTTGGCTGCATATTTTGCCCAGATTGAACAGGTTCGTGTCTCACGGTGCTACAACTCCGAATATCCAGCTGATAAAGCCGAGCGATATCCAACTCCACACCATGGTGGATGCCAGCGAGAACGGCATGGCCGCCGTTTGCTACCTGCGTTTAGTGAAGACCGGAACCATCGTCTGTTCCATCGTCGCTGCTAAAACGAGAGTTGCTCCTCTGAAATTCACCTCGATCCCTAGAATGGAACTAGCAGCTGCTGTTCTCGGCGCCCGCTTAGCTCGCACCGTCGAAGAGTCACTGTCCATCAGGATCTGCAGAAAGGTATATTGGTCAGATTCCAGAGACGTCCTATGCTGGATCAACTCGGATCATCGTCGCTACAGCCAATACGTCGGCCACAGAATCAGCGAGATCACCGAGATATCGGAAGCACACGAATGGCGGTGGGTACCGAGCAAGCTGAACTGTGCTGACGACCACCACCAAAACCATGAAACCGTTATAAACGAAATACGACAGAAGTTTCGTATCCCACATCTACGTGCCTGTTACGAGCGAATGAAAAAATCTTGCTAGCGGTGCAAGAACCAGCACACAGCACCTAGCCCACCATACATGGCTGATCTTCCACCAGCCCGCCTCGCCGCTTACTCAAGGCCATTTACGCATAGTCGGGAGTAGACTATTTCGGGCCGATCGAAGTCGTCGTTGGAAGGAGAGTTGAGAAGCGGTGGGGAACGTTAGCGACCTGCCTAACCGTGCGAGCAATTCACATTGTACTTGTGCATTCGCTAAGTACAAGTTCGTGCATCATGGCGATCCGCAACCTCATTGCACGTCGTGGTACTCCGCTGAAGATCTACAGCGACCGAGGCACAAACTTCGTCGGCTCCAGTCGGGAACTGAAGCAGGCAAACGAAGCACTCAATCACGATGATCTGATGAGAGAGTTTGCAAGATCTGGAATCGAATGGGTGTTCAACCCACCGTTGTCGCCACACATGGGTGGTAGCTGGGAGCAGCTAATTCGCACCGTCAAGAGCAACCTGATGGTTGTTTGTTTATCGAAGAGGCCATCCGATGAAGTACTCCGCAATCTGCTAGCCGAAGTGGAGAACACCGTCAATTCGAGGCCGCTAACCCATGTACCGATGAGACGAGGATTCGGCTCCAGCGTTGACCACCGAATCATTTCTTGCTTGGTTCGTCCAGTGGTTCTAAACCGCTGACTAATCTCGACGACAGCGGTGCAATTCTCAGGCAGGATTGGTGCACGTCGCAGATTCTCGCCAACCAATACTGGAAACGCTGGATATCGGACTACCTACCAGAGATCACACGTCGTACAAAGTGGTTCCACCGTGCAAAACCAATCGCCGTGGGCGATATCGTGGTCATTGCTGACCCCTCCATGCCTCGCAACTGCTGGCCAAAGGGTAAAGTTATCAGCACCAAGACCAGTCAGGACGGACAGGTTCGGTCTGCAACCGTGAAGACAGTGAACGGTGTCTACGACCGTCCGGCAACGAAGTTGGCGGTATTAGACGTCCGGTGCGACGGAGAGTAAGTCAACCACGGGTTTGGCGTACCCTGGGGGGAGTGTTGGCCACACTGGCCTGAGCGCACCTACCTCTGAGTACCTACGAGTGCCGTCAAGCCGTACAGTGAGTCGACACTGTAGTGACAGTGGAATGACAAAAAGATCTGTCATAGCTGGTGAGTACGGGACAGAAGAGAAAAAGAAAGATAGAAAGAAAACAACAACAGTGAACAGGAAAGTAATAATTCGACTTCGAGCATAAAGTTACTTAAAGAAAATTATTCCAGTGAGCTTAATTATAGGTGAACCTTAATTTAATAATTTATCTCGATATATACACCTAAACACTAAAATTGGTAAGCTAAATGCACATAAACATAGTTTAACCTGAAATTACAAACTATTCTTAACTAGGTAACCTAAACCTATTGTTACCCGCCATACATGCTACTCTACGAATCACGTAGCTAATAGAATCGGTAAGAACAGAATTTAAAAGGTAACATGTATATCGATTCAATTGATCTTATTTACTATTATCTAAACTAGGACCTAGAACTATTCCCTGCAACGGTATCTTGCTACTAAACACCCACACCCGAAATTATATTAAAAGGATACTAAACGTAAGTTACAAAATTATAATATACACTAATAGCTATAGGATTAAAATTAGGTTGAGAACATAACGTAATTAATGACAGACAAGGACACTATCTACATAACATATAATTGCTAATGCGTATGTTATGTACATTACATTTACATGAAAATTAATTCAACAAAAACTGTCATTATCACAGGAAATTATATTCTCGTTATTACCGGATTAAACGTCTTTCATTCGTTCCGGGCGAGAATCATAGCGTCGGAAATCTCCCGTTGAAATTGAATTTCAACAACCTGCACTTAGTTTTCAAATGTGAGCACACATGCGCACATACACCACAGTAGGCTTATTTTGAAGATTTTTTTATCAGCTTTTCGAAAACCTGGGTTTCATCTTGCGCAAATTTGCACAAATACAGTTCCTAGAGGTCACTGGAATGTTTGGGAAACCCGTAAAATTGGTAAATAGCTACATAATTTTCGTACTAGATTACCACTGTTTTACCCTTCTTACAAAGAAGTGTTGATGAATATATCTTGGAGAACTCACAGCCGCCTCTGTCATCTACGAAGAACAATCGTGAAGCCAAATAAAGGGTGTCCACCATGAAATTGCCACACACAAAATTGATTCGCAAAATTCGAGTTTTCATCCGATTGCCATCAAATTTTCAGGGATTGAGAAATAACTATTAAACTTTATTTGACCATTTTACTCGTATTTTATTTACAGTCCATACGCAAATGCCCGCACCTTGGCCTGAACCCCGGCCATAAGATTCTGCACAACCGGTGAATCAACCGTTTTTTGCATGTAAACCCATACTTTCTTCAGTTCCTCGACTGTCTTCACTACCTTAGGTCGTTTAAGAAGGTGCTGCTTCATAATCGCCCAGTACTTCTCGATGGGGCGGAGCTCCGGAGTGTTGGGAGGGTTGAACATTTTCGGCACGAAATTGACCTTATTGTCCGCATACCACTTCAGCACGTCCTTGGAGTAGTGGCATGAGGCCAAATCCGGCCAGAAGATTGTTGGGACGTTGTGGGCCTTCAGGAGAGGAAGCAGCCGCTTCTGGAGGCACTCTTTTGTGTACACCTGTCCGTTCATCGTGTCCTGGGTCACGAAAGGTGCACTCCGCTTCCCGCACGTGCAGATGGCTTGCCAAACCAGGAATTTCTTCGCAAATTTGGACATCTTATGAGTGCGGACATGCTCCGGAACACTGAACTTATCCTTGGCCGTGAAAAACAGGTTGCCGGGGATCTGTTTGAACTCGGCCTTCACATATGTTTCGTCGTCCATGATGCAGCATCCAACTTTCGTCAGTATGTTGAGGTACAACTTCCTGGCACGGGTTTTGGCGGACTTGTTCTGCTTCTCGTCGCGATTAGGGGCCTTTTGTACCTTGAACGTTCGAAGCCCAGCCTTAGTTTTGGCCTTCTGGACAAAACTTCGGCTTAGGTGCAGCTTCTTAGCCACATCCCGAACGGAGGCGTTCGGATTTCGGTTGAAGGCCCTAACTACGCGGTTGTGATTTTTGGTGTTGTACGGAATACTTTTTCCTTCACTTCTGGGCTTCCGATCGGTGGTCAACCGTTCCTCGAACCGCTTAATCACTCGCGACATCGTGGAATTCACGATTCCCAACGTTTTAGCGATGGAACGATGCGAGAGATCCTTGTTCTCGTCATGAATGCGTCATGAAGATTTTATCACGCACGAGCTGTTCTTTCGACTCCATTTCCGCGAGTTTTGATCTCAGGACTTTAAAAATAGCAGGATGTAAATGATGCACTATGAACTAAATCCACCCAATTTTTCATTAAATTCTACCCAACAGTTAAAAAGTTAGAGCAATTTCATAGTGTGGCAATTTCATCGTGGACACCCTTTATTTGTATGGAATGGAATCACTGTGCGTTGGTGGTGTTGTCTGGTCTAAAATCCAGCCGATACCGTTGGAATTTTCCTTCCTTCATTGGTTGTTCCCGGTCCATGTGTTGATGAGTTCGATATGTAGGGTACAGGTCGTCTCCTTGGCCTCTGGCTCAAAGTCACGTAAATACGAAACAACATGTTCTCTGTGTGATCAGCGAACATCAAACGGGTGTCAAATACCTTCGATAGTGTATTGAGTATTCGTGATTTTTATATACATAAATGTTTAGGCAACTTGTTGACAGTTAGAAATTTTACCACCTAATTCATCAGATATTTCCTACAATAAATCACCAACACGACATCGATGGGAAGCAGCTCGCTATGTCCTGGCAGAATAACACTCTTGTTTATTCACTTCAAACATTCCTGCACTAGAGTATTTCACTACCAATTTACTGGTCGAACCGAAACTAAAACCCTCATCCGGTAACGATTTTGGTCTCAGCCATCATTTACAGTTAGCACAAGGATTATGACCATAAATTTTCAACTCTTCACAAATGCCATAAACATTGCACCTTTCCTTTCCTCTACGCAAACGGTGGAGCCTTCTACTGCTATTACCATGTCTACTCTGCTGACACAAGTTCGCTGCGGTATTGCATGATCCTCTCTTATGCCGCTGGAGGCGTTGGTCAGGACAGTAATAGCAGACGGCATTATTTGTCACAAGCACGTCCAACTCCATGGTGGCGCACTTCACCTTCTTCCTGGTCGCGGCCAACCTGACATACCGATGTAGTTCATTCGTTGTGTGATGTTGAAGTCCGTTCGTCCCTTCGTCCAGTAGTGAGGTGATGTTTTGCGTATTCTGTATGCATAGTAGTAGTAAATAACCAATCTCTTCCCTATGGCTATTCGACGCACTACAACGATAAACTCGCTGCAGTTGATGGAGAGATACGTATACAGGACCATCAACGGTGGCTGAAAACAGTTCAACTTAGACAGTGATTCCATCCTTCCCAACAACTGACAACATCCCAACCGGTAGGGGCCATTAATCTCAATGAACATCAGAAACTGTTAAAGTTCAAATGACGCAACAGCTAGAACAGATAACTATTCCTATCGTGGTTGCTGCTGATGTTGTTGCCGACTTGCTCTGAGCTTTCCCGGGAACTGTTCGTTCAATATTAACTGTCTTTAAAATTGACGGAAATTTTACGAAGCAACCACATGCTTTTTGCAGGTCTGGAACTGGGAGCTTGCTCGGTCGGTGGTGACACCATTAGCGTAAATTGACCCGACCCATGTATCGGCACCAGGCTATGCTGTCTCATGCAAGCACTGGAACTGCCTCCGTCGATGATGACGATGATGATGATGATGACGGAAGTGAAGGATTAGCGATGTCATAAACAAGCATAAGGATGCAGTGGAATATGTTTTGAAATTTTGGTTAGGACTTATTGCTTTATGCATTCAACTTTATGGGATTCAACCGATGCGTTTTCCTACGGTGTATTTATTGGATCCAAGATTTAAAGTTGCTGCTAGAATTCAATATAATTATTGATGGAGTCTTGACGGTGCTTCTAAAGGTAGAAACAGTAATACATTCATTTAATACGTTTCTGAACTTGCACATCAATTGATACAACCTCATAACTTTTATTCGATTCATGGGAAATCGTAATCTCTTCAGTTTACGGGCAGTTTAATGAACCATATTTGATTATCCAATGATGGAACTCGCGTCAAGTGAGCACTCTATCAATCTAATATGGGACACATCACTACCTGGGAACGTGCAGGACGCCGCAGTTACGGGTCGGTCACTGATAGCGTGTGATAGCGTCAAGGTAACTATGGAGTGAAAAAAAAGAAAATAATTGAATTTCTGCCACCATAACTTGATCCGTAAGCTAACAAGCATCCACTCCAGCGCCACAACGCATTTCAGGCACCAAAATGGTGTGGCACGGATGTGCGCGCCTCTAGCGATGGCGATGGTGGTGGTGGTGCATTATAACTGAACTAAAACAACTTTCCAATTTAATTTAGAAAAACCAAGCGAGACGATAGCTACGGGTACATGACCACTTCACCTAGCGCGGTAGATAGTATGGCGGTGGCAGTGTCAGGTCATCCGTGTATGATGTGGTTTTTTCGGTTGGGATATCCTCTTTGTGGCTTCCGCTGGTTTTTCGTTTCTTACCTACTTTTTCTGTTCTCGAACTATGCAAATCGTCAAATCAAGTTGGTGGGTTACAACTGCTTGGTCAACGTAAAACTTAATCAAACATTTGAGTGAATATTACAATGTTAAACAATGCAAATCTTAACCAATTACAGCTGCTAGCTGGATAATATCTTCTTCTGGAATTTTCCCAATATGTATTTCGAGGCGATGCAACCGTCACTGTTTGCGCCCGAATAAATATCAAACTGTTTTGAGTATTTTTCATTACGATCAACCATCTCACCGCACAATATATAGAACGATGGGCAGCGGACAGAATTCGAGTGTCTGCCGTAGATGTTGTAATAATGGTGAACATTTTCATCCCGCTTCTGTTGCGCCAATTTGAATTTCGTGGAATGCGTCCCCATCCGCAGCCTCGGCCAAGAGATGGGTACTGTTTTGAATAGGAAATCACCTCTCTCAATCCTCTGAAAGTGGATACATCGAGTGCTTCTCGGATCACTGTGGCTGCTATGGATGGCACCGAACAGGACGGAATGTATGCAGTCGTTACTTTACAGATAGGTTGTATCGTTGGTATGTGGAGCTTGGGAGGGTGGGTGTGGACCGGCTGAATCATTATCAACCGTGGTTGTTGGATCTGTAGGAACATATCGTCGTGTACCATCAAGCATTGGAGGTTATAGGATTTTTTTTTATATTGCACGGTTCTTTATGTGCAACATGTTGATACCGATTAACATGTTTTTATGGATTCATGATGGGAATCTTTATTATTGCTAGTAATGTTTTACTTTACCCCTGGAGGTGTTTCTACTTGAGAGCAACATGTTTTTTTTTATACATAATATTAACATGCATTGGCCCTGCCATTAAGTGATTTTCATGTATATTTTTTTATTCGGATCGATATCATGAATTTTTTAGACATCTTTAGAAAAGACTGAGAAAGATAGTAGGCTGTGATTTTGAGCGAAGAAGACGCTTTCTCTTTCCGTCATAGTTATGGCCCAAACACAATGATAAGGGCAACGGAAAACGGCAAAGCCCGATCTGAGTAGGCCTGCTTGTCGGAAAGAAAACAGGCTAGATCCAAGCCGATTCTAATTAGACATATCGAAGACATTTGCAGCAACTGTCAACATTGCCGTTTTCCGTTCCGTTTCCGTTATCATTGTGTTTGGGCGGTTAGCGTGTTTTGCGGCCGAAATTGATATTGAAAGTTTGCCAATGTGAGAATCCTCAATGGGTTTTTCTCACCGGTGTGGTAACATCTTTCTATTCCGATTGATTTTCGGAAAAACTTCAGTGTCTGAAAATAAAGGAAAAGTGTTTTTTCGCGTTGTTGCGAGTGGATTTAGTGGGTACGATTACCGTTCTACTTGATAAAAAACAGATATGAAGTTATATTCAGTCCACAACAAGGGTTTTTGAGTTTTGGCAGAGAGTGAAATAAAAAAAAAGTTTATATTGAACTAGCTGAACCCGGTACGTGCGCTGCGACGCTTGCAACTAAATGAAGGTAAATTCAATATAACTGGTATCTTTATGGTTTTTTTAGCCTTTAAAACCCCTCACATGTCAAGTTTGATTCGATTTGCTTGTTTAGTTCTCGAATCAACATGCCAAATTTAGTTTCATTTGCTTCATTGGCTCTCGAGTTATGCTAAAAATTATGTTTCATTTTTATGGAAGTCTCCCCTTTCAGAAGGCGGAGGGGTCTCAAACCACCTTAGAAACATTTGTTTCCTTCAAAATCCTCCATATGCCAATTTTGGTTCCATTTGCTTGATTTGTTCTTGAGTTATGCAGAAAGTCGTGTTTCATATGAATTAGAGACCTCTCTTTCAGTTAGCGGAGGAGTCTCAAACCACAATAGAAACATTTCTTGCCTTCGAAAAACTCCACACCAACTCCGCCAAGTTTGCTTCCATTAACTTGATAAGTTCTCGAGTTATTCAGAAATTTGTGTTTCATTTGTATGGACCCCCTCTTTGGCCCCTTCCAGATGGCAGAGGAGTCTCAATCCTCTATAGAAACATTTCGCTCCTCCAAAAACCTTCACATGCCAAATTTGGTTCCATATGCTTGATTAGTTCTCGAGTTATGCACAAATGTGTGTTTCATTTGTATGATAGCCCCCCTCTTACAGAGGGCGAAGGGGTGTCGAATCACCTTAGAAATATTTCTTGCCTTCAAAAATCTCTACCTGCTAAATTTGGTTCCATTTACTTGATTAGTTCTCGAGTTATGTAGAAACTTTTGTTTCATTTATATGGGACCCCCCCCCTACCAGAGAGAGAGGAGGGGTCTCGAACTAAAAATCCCCGCATGCCAAATTTGGTTCCATTTGCTTTATTAGATCTAGAGTTATGAAGAAATTTTAGTTTCATTTGTATGACAGCACCCCTTCTAGGAGAGGGGAGGAGTCTCAAATCACAAAAAAAATGGCTCCAGAAAACCCCACATGCCAAATTTGGTTCCATTTGCTTGATTAGTTCTTCAGATATCCAGAAAATTCTGTTTCATTTGTATGGAAGCCTCCCTTTTTAGAGAGGGAAGGGGTCTTCGACTACCATATAAACATTGCTTGCCTCCAAAAACTTCCGCATGCTTAATTTGTGTTCCTATGCTTGATCAGTTCTCGAGTTATGCAGAAATTTGTGCTTCATTTGTATGGGAGCACCCCTTTCCAGAAAAGGAGTGGTCTCAAACCATCATAAGAACCTTCCCCGACTCCAAAACCTTCTTCATACAAAATTTCACACTGATCGGTTCAGCAGCTTTTGAGCCTATGAGGTCAACAGACAGACAGACAGACAGACAGACAGACAGACAGACAGACAGACAGACAGACAGACAGACAGACAGACAGACAGACAGACAGACAGACAGACAGACAGACAGACAGACAGACAGACAGACAGACAGACAGACAGACAGACAGACAGACAGACAGACAGACAGACAGACAGGACAGACAGACAGACAGACAGACAGACAGACAGACAGACAGACAGACAGACAGACAGACAGACAGACAGACAGACAGACAGACAGACAGACAGACAGACAGACAGACAGACAGACAGACAGACAGACAGACAGACAGACAGACAGACAGACAGACAGACAGACAGACAGACAGACAGACAGACAGACAGACAGACAGACAGACAGACAGACAGACATGACAGACAGACAGACAGACAGACAGACAGACAGACAGACAGACAGAGCAGACAGACAGACAGACAGACAGACAGACAGACAGACAGACAGACAGACAGACAGACAGACAGACAGACAGACAGACAGACAGACAGACAGACAGACAGACAGACAGAAATCCATTTTTATATATATAGATAAAAAAGCCATAATCAACCAACGAAATCCTCGTGCTTAATTTGTTTTCAACCAGTTTATTGTTTGTACTGCTCAATATCGTGAGCTTTTTGGAGCCATACACACATAAAAAGAAACATTGAATTTTCTGCGTTAAATAATGCACATATGGGGAATGCTAGATTTGGCAGAAAATAATGGGATATTTCATGAAAATTTAAGCCAGATAACGCTTGAATCTAGCCTGTTGTATGAAAGATTGAAAACAATTTCGTTGTTCACGCCTCCTTTGGCTTGGAATTAAACTAGGGGAAATTTCACGCGCAAAAATAAACTACTTTTTCAACAAACGATGGTTCTTCTTCTTTCGTGTCGGCGATATAATGTTTGCTTCTTCTTGTTCCTTCGTACTTCTAGCTGGCTCTTCATGTTTGCTGATCCCCGTTGATATAAATGCGGCGAACTGTATCAACGCACGATCACGAGTATTCATCTCCTTCGGTTCATCGTTACGAATTTCGGTATTCACTGGCATCATAGCAGCTTCCGCAATTTCTTCTTCCAGCACCTCTAGCGTTTCTGATTCCTTCTCACCTTCAACATCTGTTCCTTCGGTGGATCTACCTCCGCTAACTGCAGAACCATACGTTGTCTTCAGTCTACCGGCCTGTTCCCTATCTTGTTGACACACTCTCGGCTTCCGAGCATTCAGCTTAGGATAGGAAGCCATCAGGTGTTCCTCTTCCTTGTAGATGAAGCATTTGTCCTTGTTACCTTGCACAGAAAAAAATAATTAATTTTAACTAGCGTCTAATATATCCCCTCGTTTAAATCCAAGCTAAAGGAGGCGTAAACAACGAAATTGTTTGCAACTTTTCATGTGCCATACAACAATATTGGCAATCTTTCATACAACAGGCGATTCAGGCGTTATCTGACTTAAATTTACATGAAATATTCGGATATTTTCTGGCAAATCTAGCATTCCCTTTATGTGCATTATATAACGCAGAAAAATCACTGTTTCTTTTTATCTGTGTGGTATTATATTACCCTTGCGGCTGGCGAAGTTCAGCGATGACGGGATCTCCTGCTTCACATCCATGTACGCGCCGCTCACACCAGTGTAGGCGGGTATTCCCAGCTCCGCCGGAAACTTCTCCCGCATGATACGTTTTACGCGTCCATACTTTGATAACACCGTAACAATCTCCTGTATATTTGCACCTAGCAGATATGATCCTTCGCATGTGACATGTGCACTTTGACCTTTTTCCATTCCCATAATGGAATACCAGTTCGTCCGGGTTTGGCAGTCAGCGCGTGCTACATCGACCGCTCAGATTTGAACTTGACGAGAAGGAACTTTTTATCTGCTATCCTGTACGCAGCTTCAATTTCATCAAGCTCCGCATCCAAGCCTTTCACGAAATTTGCCACATAGCTTAAGGCTGGTTTATCCACTTCATTGACAAAAGTAATCCGCAGAGTATTTTTCAACTCGCACATTTTTGCTATGACAAAAACGACTGAGTTGATGAAACAAGAACATCGCAAATTGATTACAATGCCATAGAGAAGAAAGCTATCGCGATCAAAATTATCACACGTCTCAACCCAAAGTAAAAAGAAATCTGAAATTTATTTATAAATTGCATTTAATTTGTAACGAGTGCAAGTAATTGATTACGATGCTACATCGAACATTTTTGTTCTAACGACTGAACAAGCCAATGTTATTTGGGAGGTGGCCTTTAGTGAGATCAATCTGATTATAGATGCACATCAAAAACCTTTTTTGAATACCACAAAATAGGGAACGGCTTCCACTTGCGGTGAACTGGCCGGCTTGACGTGCCGCAAGGGCTCAGTAGGGATTCCAGGACCCGAAGCGAAGAGTCAGTTCCATTGTGGTTATATCACATCGATTATTTTTTCCACTATAGCAGCAGCACATCGATACTGTAGATATACTATTCTTTGTTATTTCAGGTCATCCAAGGAACTCCTATGTATTTTAAAATAGTTTTAAATATATTTTGTTTTTTACGGTGGTTATGATAATTTATATAAGGTTAGTAGTTCATGAGCGGGCCCGTCTACAATTGCAGCAGGATCACAATCTGTAGATATGTGAATACAATTAAAATTGGAATTATCATTCCTTCGCTATTTTAACATCCCTTCGCTATTTTATCTATATTCTATGCCATTTTAAATGAAAAAAAAATCTAGGATGCATTGTGTACGACAAATTCTACTCAAAAAAGCATTTCCCTTATTCGCCAAAACTATATAATTTATAATTATTGCTTTCCTGTTTCCCATTATCATTTTTAGATCCAGACCAATAAGAGTTATCGAACTTTTTTTTTGTCTGGTTTTACTTAATCTACGTTTTTGGCATTATTCATGCTTATATAAAATTTATGTCTCCTAATTGTTTACTGTTTTCAGCTTTTCCATGACTATTAGGATATTAAAACATATCTAATCCTTTTTTTCAGTTACAAACCAGTGGATAACAGATATACTTACGCTTATTATGTTATTTGACTATAACTGTGAAAACAAATTCTTAAAAGATATTAATTTTATCGAAGCTGCAACAGCGGAAGTCTTTCGATGACCAGCTAAGTTACGGATATATATTCTACTATAGTTTACTGGCTTGCTCGTTTTTTTATTTTACATTATAACGTCAGATTTTTATTTTATATTATGATATTAAATGATATGATATTATTACATTTAAATTCATTTGATAAAAATTGCTATAGTACCTGTGAGACTCACTACAAAAAGTTTTTGTGATTCAAGGAAACGGAACAGCACTTCGAAATTTTTTGTTTACTATTCTTCATATGCTATATAATTTCAGATCATCCATGGATATTCCAAGTATTGTAAAATATGTTTGAATCAATTTTTTTTCTCATAGCTACTATATTGTCTTAACTTTCAGGTTTACAAATGGAATTGTTACTATCATTCTTACATTTACTTACTTTATTAAATATCATTATAATAATCATTCACTATATTTTTTATCAGTTTAATATTCACTTTATTTTATATATTACTACATGACGTTGAATATACATTGGGCAGGGAGGGAGCATCAGGGTATCATTCAAGCTGGAACTGGACAATGGAGTGGTATGACAACCGGCGTCTAGGAGGGAATAAACAGTATCATTTTCTTATTCTACCGATTCGATTGTGATGTTGCGAATTCTACTCCAACAGTTTCAACGTGAGTGACGCGCCCTTCTTAACATGCCATCCCGCAGAAAACTGAATGAGTATTGGGAATTGGGTTATGCGATTTGTTGGATCGTATCGTTAGAAGGAGAATCTTATGTTCCCGCGGGTTTCGCGTAAGTGTCTCTGGTTACGGGTCCGCCCACCGTTTTTGGCCCTTCATACAGCGTTACTGTGAATGCAACCCGGTGACTCAATTTGATCTTGCTATTAAATGGAGCTGCATACATGACAAAGTCGTAGAAGGGATGGTGGCAACCTTACATACATACATACATACCACAAAATAGGGAACGGCTTCAACCCTCCGGGATCCTATTCCATGTTCGGGATAAACGATGAGTTACTGCGCTCAATTTTCTAGTGAAGCATCATTCTATATAAAATAAACATTGTAGGTTAATGTTCACCCCGTGCTCGTAATAGGGTCCCAGAGGGCTTCCCAACCCTACGTGCCTGGTTTGAGAAACTCAATTGTTGTAAATTATTCTATTATTAAAACTATATTATATCCAAATCTGTAGTTGCAATAACCAAATCCAAATGATATCTAAAAGGCTAACCTTCTAGGCTTATTGTATGTGAAAGTAACCTCGGAATGGGTGTGCTTATCCAGACATTGTGAAAAAGGTTGTTGGATCTGCAATACAGCAATCAGTTTGTAGCTTTTAAATTGAAGCTGCCTTCAATGATCACTTAAAGGATTGTTGCTAACAGATTTTCCCGTCATAACACCTCCGGCCGATGGGTTTTACATCCAAACAGTGATGGTAAATGTACTGTTTTTTCTATATATTTTTCATAGCATTTACACTTCTCATTAGGACCAAATTGAACGAATTCGAATTCTCATTACGAACAAAAGTGAACCGCCATGGGAGAAAATGTGATATTATATTCGTATTGTTTTCTACAAACGATGAAACACTTCTGCTACCACCAGGTGATGGATTTAAAACAATTGCGATATCGGTTAATGTCACTAAGAATCGTTGATTGCTGGATTATTTCTGTATATCTATTATGCTTGTTATATGGCATCACATAATAAGAAGAAAACTAGCAACACAAAACCACAGATTTCTAAAACGCTCGCTATTGCGCGGAGCTAAACAATTCGCAGCATATCTCTCTCTCTCTCTCTCTCTCTCTCTCTGTCTTTCTTTTTTTCTTTTTCTCTCTCTCTCTCTCTCTCTCTCTTTCTTTCTCTCTCTCTCTCAGTATTTCTCTCTTTCTCTCAACTTGGGAATGGAAGCTGAAGTTTACGAATACGTTATTAACTATGGTGCATTACGATCTTGTCATTATACATCAAATGTCATTTTAATTAAAACCAATGATTATTCACGGCGCCTGCTTCATTGCTCAATATGCACCCCAAATTGGGGTAAGACGCACCACAACATTGGGATATGATGCACCACTTTTTTGGGATTGCATGCACCGCTTGTAAAAAGTTAAGGACACTGCTATAAAAAGTATAAGAGTAAAAGTAAAGAACACTGCTATAATTCTGTTTATTTACCATTGGATTCAAATTACTTACTATTGGGTGGAATTTTAACAGAAGTAAGTTATTATTACCCAACGTTGGCTTCATACTCTTTACAGCTCCATTGGGTATTTTTTTCTATGCGTGCAGACGTATACATACCGCCACGGTGCGTTCTGCCCCAGTTTTAGTTTTGCATGGTTTTGTCTAAATATTCTGAAAGTACGTGGAATTATAGTGAAGTTTTGATACTATCTTGATGTTTTGTGGTGTGCAATATACAATTTATAATAAACCGTGCGTTTTGTACTGTTCTCCCCTGCTTCTGCATGCGCACTCAAAATGAGGTGTGATGAACAAAATTATGCAAACAATCTTTTTTCACACTAACTTGAAAGAATACTGGTTAAATTTTTCTGCCTATTTTTATTGAAAACACAACACAAACTTTAAAATCCATCCAGACCATAACATTTCGTTTTTTGTGGAGATCCACTTGAAGAAACGAGGCGAAATACTAGAGTCCAAGAACTGCCTCAGAAACCCTACTGCTAGTCATCTGCAAAATGATTTCATTTCGTTGCACGAAATAGATTTCGTACGTACCACTCACTCTCTGTTGTGATTCCATCGTACCGTACATGTTGGTGTTCTTGCTGAGTACACAATTATAAATTATGAATTTTGCACGAGCCGTGATGCATGTTTGTAAAAAGACGGGGAACATGTGTATTTGTCGGTCTTAAGGTACAGAAATTTACATGAAATTTTGGTAGTGTGTTGAGGCGGGCAAAATACACTATAGTGAGCTGCTCCAAACAGTTCTACTCATTGAAGTGAACTAGTCCTCCTGACCCGTTCAAGTGCTCTTTTTGTAGTTCCTATTTAATTTGGTATTGAGTGAATCCTAGAGAGCTTGAGCTGTTTAGTGGAATACTTGTAACTAGAAATTTTGCTCTTTTTTTGGAAGTTTCATGGGGAAATTTTAATCAGAGATGGACTCTTTCACCTCATTCCTGCTTTTGCTTAGTCAGTACAACTAGTTTTTTCAGTCGCTCAGTAGCTCGTTAGTCAAATATCAAATAGGCGCTCTCGCTCAGGTAAATAGGCCTAGCTTCTCTATTATAACACAACACAACTCAGTTCATGAGCTTTATCGAATGACGAGGATTTCAGTCCTTTGATCCTTTGACGTTGCTTCTTGCTTACCATTCTTGAGCCGTAATCGCAAGACACCAAATCAGGCCAAAACAACACACAACTCGTGCGCTTCTAGATGAACGGTCTTAATCAGACTTAAGGCTGAAGCTGGTAAGATTGGGCTCATGATTGTTTTAAACAAACTACACGAAGGGGGGAGACTCACGAGAAGACAATGTTAGCCTACTTTCACGAGTTCAGATCCATGGAGACGAATTCGTGCATCTGGGCTCTTTGGTACCGCCGATAACGACACCAGCGGAGGAATACAAAGGCGCATTATGCTAAAATCGAATAATGTTTGCTGAACTACAAAGCTGACCATCTACAAGACATAATTAGACTTTGAACGGAAGGTGCTGCGTAAGGTTTATGGGGGGATGCAGATGGAAGACGGAACGTGGAGGAGGCGAATGAACCACGAATTGCATCAGTTGCTGGGAAAACCACCCATCGTTCACATCGCTTAAATAGGGTTGACTTCCATGGGCTGAGCATGTCGTAAGAATGTCGGACGACAGACCTGTTAAAATGATTTTCGGAATCGAATCAAGGTGAAAGCAAGGTGGATCGATCAAGTAGAAGACGACTTGCGGACCCTCCGCAAAAAGTGAGGCTGGCGAGGTATAGCCATGGACCGAATACAATGGAGACGACTTTTGTGTACAGCAGAGGCCGCACCGGCCTTGGTCTGATTGCTGCTGCGGCTGCTGCTGCTGCTCTGTTTGAGTAAAATATTTCAGGTTTGGCTACACTATTTGAAAAACTACAGTAAATGAAATTTCTGTGCATACAAATCTTTTATGTTCCTTTTTTTTTTTCAACTCAGGGATCGTTCAATAATGATGTCACGCAAACCCCCCCGTCCCTTGTCACGGTTTTTGTATGGACCTTACATTTTTTACCCAAACCTCCCCCCCTCCCCCCTTAATGCGTGATATCATTATTGAATCTTCCCTTACATGTTTTGTTCAATACTTTTTGAAGATTGTCATTTTTTCAACATTTCTTTACATATCTCATCATTTCAAATTTCCCATCATATAATCACTCATAGTCCAAGCACTGATTATATATATTGTTTCAATGACATTGTTATTGATTATACACTTGAATAATTTACAGTTCACGTTCGAAGTACTACAAACTTGTGTAAAATATCTGGGGTGGATATTCTTCTTTTACATACTCTAAATATTAATCTTTTGAGTTAATAAATTGCGATAAACAATCAGAAATTAATATCTAGATCTCAAAATATATTAGTCAAAAAACAGATATAAGTTTCAGATTGCGTACAACCAAAATGTTTCGAATCGATACATTGAGCTCAGATGAGCAGCATTAGACTTTGCGTGATTTGCGTCCTGGTAGCTATTTTGGATGGACTGTTAAAGAGTGATTCTTTGAAAGCTTTTTAAAAACAAAGCCAAAACATCAACATTGTTTATTTAAGTTTCAGTGAATACATACAAAAATTCAGAAGTTCAAAATATTCAGAAGGAATAAAAGTCAATCTAATGCTTTAATGTGATGCATATTAATTTGATCCAAAAATCATACAAAAAGTGCATTATATAATCAAATTCAGGATCGTCAGCACTATCAAAGCTACCCGCAATATCCAACAAACCCCGTTTTACGGCACCTTGAATTACTCTAGCAACAAACTTTCATCAAATCATTGAAGTTACTTCAATGTGACTTAAATAAGTTAAAATCATGTTGCAGGAAATAATTTTAACATTTTTGTGTTGCTTGGGTAAGCTTATGGTCACTCATTTCTTATTCAATTATATTAGCTTCTTTGATTAGAACATTTGATTTTCAAACATTTAAATATCATCCTTCCGCCCATAGGACGATTTTTCGTAAAAAATAAGACTTGACTCATTCACCTTTATGCTTTTTGTTCCTTTTCATTAATTCATCCATCCATGTCACACAGTTTTCCTTAAGGTTTTACTCCCTGGCTTCTTTCAGAAGAATTTTAATTAACTTTACACCTCTTCGATTTACGACTATGCAGACGGACTTCATTTCCCCAGTGGAACGATAAACTTAATGCTCTATGGTAAAAAAAAAACTAGCAAAGGCAAAATAATCTTCGTTAGCTGTGCGCTCTCCCAGCTTTCTTTCCTTTCTGTTTCGGAAAGTTTACAAACAATGAGAAGGTGTTTGCTGACAGTTTGAAGAAAATGACTTCTTTTTTCCTTCAATTCATAAGAAAGGTGTTCTATCAATGTTTGACACTTCTGCTTTACGTTATACGCTGCACATTATTGTGTTTTTATTATCGTAATTACTACAAAGAGCACAAGGGTTGTCGATGAGATTTTCCCGAGCCAAGGAAAAGATGAAAGAATGGCGAAGAAATTAAATTTACTGTGTTCGTAATTATCACCGTAATTGAGGAAATTGTGCGCATAGTGCCGGCTATCGCTCGTTATGAAACGGAAATTGTGGTGAAAGTTTGTAATGAGGAAAATAATTGTCAATTTTCCGATTGCTTTTTTTTGTCGGTGAAAGATGAGAATGCGACAAATTCTTTGCACAGAGAAAGTTGTTTGGCAGGTTCAATATTTTCTCTTATTTTTCAAAATAAAATTCTGTGGTTCTTATATCTCAGATACCTCGTGCAATGAATTCATAAATATTTAATCAGCTCTCACTGCTTCCACGAATTTATTTACGAATCAAGCTAGCTTCCACTGCTGTGTTTCTCGTAGCCAATGTTATTTATTTATTTTACGATTTTAGGATTGACACGGTGCAAAATTGACAAACGAACATTGCTGTCGGCAAGTATTCTAGGAATGAAGAAATGGCTTTCTACCCAGGAGCCTACCGCCCCTAGAATCACCTGCTCTTGACTTCTTGGAATTTTCTATGAGTGATTTGTTCTTCTCTGAAGATGGTGAAAAGGAAATTGCAACCCTTACTACACGGATCAAGCATGAAGACGATTGGAAAAGGAATCGTTAGCGGCTGAGGCTGGCATAGACTATCTGGTTGGGATATACCTGGGACATGACTGGAACATTTTGATGCTCGTGAAGCAAATTTTATGCAAAGGAATTCCGGGCCAACGAGTAGGAACCGCTTTGAACAGACACTGGTGACTGTGATTTGAGCATCTTCCCCTGAACTCTCATTGATTAAATAATAAACAGCATTTCACACTTCTTGCGGGGTAAAGAGCAGTCTGGTTTGAGTGATTGTGGGAATCAATTCGCCGTTTGATGACCACGGGTGTGCAAAATCGATGTATTGGTCATTCCATCTCAAGTGTTACGGCAAGGGGAATGGTTTTTTGTATTTGATGTTTAACAAGAGAACAGATAGACACGAGTAGTGCAATTCACAGGAAGTCCGTCCAACCTTTTGGCTTCTCCGAAGATGTTGATATCGTAACACGTAAGTTTGAGGCGTTGACGTAAACGTTCATCAGCCTAAATGCCGAAGCTAGCTGGATTGGAGTTGTCATCAATTCATTAGGAAAAATACATGGTCCGGCAATTGACCTGCTTTTTGCAACTATAGGGTATGTATCCCTTGACTAAAATTGACCTATAAGCACAATATTGGGTCTATTCGTGGATGCAGCTTCGTCTCATCATTGAAATGTTTTTTTTAATAGAAAATTCCGTAAATTTTTATGTTTTCTTTAGGTACTCCTTTTTGAGCTATATTAGCTAAAGTCAACACATAATTTCACAAGACAAATAAAATTGAACTTCTTCAAAACAATTGAATTATTTTCACATATGATTGACAGGTCCTCCAATTTCAAAACTTTTGAATTTTTCCGAAATAGATACTGTATTACTGCGTACGTCCATTTGTCTTTAACTCCCTGTCAATAAAATCTTCTCTGTTTTCCTTACACAGGAGCAATAATTATTAGCCAGCAAAAATAAAAGCGTATTGCTGTAATAAAAATCAACACCAAGCAGTGACCATGGCAACAGTAGATAAAAATGTATAAATGTAATTTTTGTAAAATTTAACAAACTTTTTTAGGATACCTCAAATCAAGATTTTGGGAAATTGCTGCTATCGCTGAAAACGAACGAAAACATTCTTAAGCGCGAAAACACAAAACTCTCCACTTTAACACTTAACAACATTTCTTATATTTCAGGATCCACCGAATGGAGATCATGAATAATAGATACCGAATGATTGCAGTATTTTTCATTTACATAAATATATACACTATTATATAAATATTTCATGGGAATGGGAGGGACCATCAGGGCACCCGATTGAAGCACTCTGGATGGGGAGAGTGGAAATGCCAACTCCCCATTGCTAACAGTTTGTGAATAGAGGGCGGGCTCTTCTCCCCGCCCATTGGGGCATCCTCATGTTAGATAGCTTGCTCTTTTGACCAATTGTTCAATCTTGTTGTTGGAAGGAGATTTTTTATATCCCTGTGGATACGTATAAGTGATGTTGCCTCGCGATCCACCCAACCCCTTTTTGGCCCTTCATACAATGGCATGATTAGGATAATCAGTGGTTATTAAAGCTTGATCAAGTCTAACAGCGAGGAGAGCTCACTGCTGTCGGACTTAGTTTCCGTGCTACAATGGGTGGTAGTACAAATCATACAATCATACATCATTCAATAGATACTGTATTACTGCGACTTCGGTTAGGATAAGCCATTTGAAAAATATAAAATCACTTAGAAATGCATTCTTATTCAAGTTTTAGCAATAGACACATTTTACTATGCTTTGCATAAACAGGTCGAATGAAGGAACTAAGAAATGAAAATGAATGTTTTGAAAATATTATTTTAAAATACAACACTATTTTCAAAGAATGTATTAAACAGTTCCATCCAAAAATATACACGGCCCTTGGGCGAACTTTAACCTATGGTCAATGATGAAAATTAAGAGCAATTATTTGAAAAGGCATTGCAGAGATCCAGATAAAGCACAATTAGCGGAACTATTCAAACATGTTGCAAAAAAAATGATGCTGCAAAAAACAAGCCAAAAATTACTTTTGAAAACCTTCTAAAAACACGCCACATCCTGAACAAAGGGAGAATATTGCTGCAATACTAGGTAAATCTACTAAAAAATCTAAATTCTCATTGATCGTTGATGGCATTGCTACTACTAAAAGCATCTTTCAGCAGTTGGTTTAAAATTGGCTGCCAAAATAAATGTCACAGGAGGTAATCCATTAAGTAATATCAACCCTATTGATGACTAAACTTTTCACAACCAACATCTGTAAATGTAGTTATACTAGTTATAAATGATTCTAAACCCATCAAAAGGTCCAGGTCATGATAAAATTCTTACTAAAATAATTCAATTGTCTTTCACGAATTCTATCTGAGTCTTCGAACTTCATGATTCAAACAGGTTGTTTCTGAATTGTCTCGAAACTGCTTAAGTGCTAGCTATTTTTAAATCAGGAGATCTAAGCCAAACTGATAATTTGCAAGATGGTTTTCGTAATGGAAGTAGTACCACTGTAGCTGTAGTTGAGCTCTTGGATCAAATGTTAGAAGAATCAGATCCAGAAAAAGTAGTGGGTGCTTTGTTTTTTGATCTGAAAAAGGCATTTGACACTCTTAACCATCATATTTTACTGAGAAAATTAGAACAATTTGGCATCAGGGGCATTACTAATAGCATTATTCGTTGATAATTGAGCAATAAAAATCAACTTGTCTCATACGATGGACAAATTATAACTAGAGTTCCACAGGGAAGTCACATTGGCCCCATTTGGCCCAGACCTATATCAGCAAAAGACCAAGTATATGATCTTTCGATGACAAAGGAAAGTTCTTCCACAAGTTCCCATTTTATCTAATATAATCTCATACTAACGCAGCCAATGAATACATAATTTTTCTTGTCATCGGCCAGGCCAACTGCGTAGTATGTGCCGCAGAGAGGATTCCAAGAAATAGAGCGATTCCAGAAAGATCTAAAATCGCTCTACTACTCTGAATCAGGGGAAGCAAGAAAGCGTGGACCTCCCGTACCAAACGCTTCCATGTTGAGTTATACAGTGTGATAATTTGTACCTTATCGTTGGGAGCATAGATGCTAGAAATATTAGTTTATGCACCTTTTGCCTGTGGTTGAATTTTTGGCATTTGAACCAAACGCGTGGCAATAATTGCCTCCATGGGGGGTAAGTGGACTAAAACTTACGATGATGGATAAATGCGAAGCTGAAAATAGCATAAAAAATATTGTGAAGGGATGTTATAATATAAAATGAGAATACAATGCGTACTATCTGCATGTCTTCTGATTCCATGGATGATCCAAAATTATATACCGTATAAAGAAATAAAGAATACTTACATTTTTCGTGGTAGGGTAAGCCTTCAGCATGCTATCTTACCGCGCTGCCTACATTGCGTTGGTGGGACTGCCTCCCCAAGTAGCACTGAAAACATAACTATTCCTGCATTATTTATCATGTGTCATACTGTAGATCTATAACCGTGTCGGGGCGACCCCGGCGTAGTGGTTTATATCCATACTTCTCACGCCAAAGTCACGAGTTCGAATCTCACCCCCGGACAAGTTACAAAAATACCCAAAAAGGTATTTGAGTGATAACGACGGGAGATGAACAAGCCCAGGGCTGAAAATCTCGATAATCAAGGAAATAATAAATAACAGTGTGATTTGCCTAGTTTTGTCATAAAGGTGTTCGTTTGATGCAATTAAAAACCAGATTATGTTAGCCTCCTAATTTATTTGTCATACATGTGTTTGATGTTTTTCCGCTAGGACATGTTTGTTTACGTCTGAAATCCTGTCTGTGTATTATGTTTTATAAATGTATCATCATAAGTCTTTCGTATGTCAAGAAACAAACATATGCGAGAAAGGCCAAACGGCAACAAAACTAGTCAGGTATGTTTGGTTAGCGTCGTATTGGACGGAATAATACAATGTTTGAGCTTTGCTTGAGACAAATATATATCAAATAGATATTCATGTCATGTACTCGTTTGTCACTGCAACATTCAAGAACTTAGTTCTGTCATGCTAAAATGAAATTTCAGTTGAAAACTTCCAACATCAGGATGCGTAAAATTAGTTGTATGATAATGTTTTGATATTTCAATACGTCAGCACAAACAATTATTTGCTTGAGGAAATGCTTTTTATTTATATTAATACCCCTAGCCTGAATTTACTTATATCAAAGCGAATATCAATTGAAGTCCCCAATAAGGTTGGCAAATATGCTGACGAGATACAGCGTTTCTTACTCAGCCGCTGGTGAACAGACCTCTTTGGTGGACAGACGCTCGGCACGCACCTCCTCAATCTAGCTGAAGTCAGAAGGACAACAGTGCCCAGGCTGCACTACCAGCTAAGTACGCAACCCTTAGATGGCGGTCTTTGTCATCTGCTGATCCGTGGAAGCATGAGGTAGGAACTTGTGAGGACCAGAGCTATGTTGCAGAGCTATGCACGCTCCATCACAGTTGTCGACTCACCATTTTGCAGCCCTTCTTCCACAAGTTCTCATTTTAGCTATAAACGCTGGTTTAATTGAGAAAGTTTACTACTTCAAATATCTTGGCATATATCTGACTCTACAACCTGGACCCATGAAATGAGCCGGGACCAACGACTTTACTTCCCTTCCGAAGGAAAACGTGACCAGATTTATTCGCCTCAGAAAAACCATCGACGTCGACTGGGATTGAACCCAGACCCTCGGGGTGCCAAGTAGCAGTCACGCTTACCACTACACCACCGACGCCGGCATACTGTTCAATTTTATACTTCTGTTTAATTTTTCACAGCCCTCCACTATACCTCTGCTCAACTTTCTCTTCATAACTTTCTTTCTAGCAAAAATTACTGTCCACTCTTGGGGCCGTGTGGTGGTGAGAGAACACCTATTTCCTTCTACATCATAATAATCCTTACTCCACGTATGAAGAATTCAAAAATATAACAATTATAGTATGCAAAACGATAAGGTTTGGTTGACAGAAAAAAATCGAAGAAGTGCCAACGTTTTGACGACTACTCGACGACAAAAACTTGCTTCAGTGATGGTTTGGGTCGGAACCCAAACGGTCGAACCCTATTGGTTTTTGCTTGTCTCAAGGTAGGAAAGTCAACCAACAAATTTATCGGGAATTGGTTCATTTTGGTAGAACACCTAGGTTTTCAATCTAATGGACGTTTCGGTATGTAGTTTGTAAGAGGCCAGGGTCTGCTCTAGAAAACATAAAAGATTGGAAAACCTGAAGCCCATCTAGTGGCTGATTAGGACTTAACACCAGAAGGACACCTGCGGGCAGCATACATTGCGTTTTTTGATCGGTTGAAGCAGTTAATTTTTATCAAAGGTGGTCATCTTGAATTTAAACGATGATTTTTCAAACAGTGAACTGTTTTCAGTGAATTGGTGTAAATTTGAAACAAAAAGGTTCTGTTTTGTTGAATTTACTTGTTGTATACTGGTGAGTATGAGCTTTTTATTTCAATACCTGTAACAAGAAAATGAGCAAAAAGATTGGTAATTTAAATTTATACCAACTACCATTATTGCTTATCTTGACAGATACACCTTTTTTTGTCTACAGTGTGTAGACTTCCTCAGTGTAATACTAGCACACAACCTGTAGTCTCAGGAAATTCCTAATCTTTCTTCTCATTTTCTAGTTACCTGTTTTTTTCTTCAATATAACAGTTCAATTTCTGGACCCTGTACATGAAATAAAGAGGCTTACAAGAAGTCAATGTAAATCTCTAATCGCTAGTTCAGATCGAAGGTGACGAAATCATGTTGGAATTTAGGCTCATTGATGATCACTGACAACAAGAGAAGAAGTACACGGCCAGCCGTATTAACTCTGTTCTGAGTCGTTTTTGAATCGCTTTAGTCAAAAGTGGAGTCAAAGAGAGATAAGGCGCTATAACCTTGGCAATTTTTGCCAGGGTTTTGGTTCAAATGCCAAAAGTTCACCCACAGGCAAAAGGAGCATAAACTATTCTTTCTTGCATCTATGCTCCCAACGATAAAGTACAAATTATCACATTGCTTAAAGGGTCATACAGAATTGATGCGTTGCGGATGCGTTGACGTGAATTTGGCAGAAAACCTATTGAAAAACTGTCAAATTCACGCAGACGCATCCGCAACGTGGGCCAGCCATAACTCTACATGGAAGCGTTTGGTACGGGAGGTCCCCGTTTTCTTCCTTCCCTTGATTCAAGAAGTAGAGCGATTTTAGATCTTCCTGGAATCGCTCTACTTCTTGGAATCCTCTCTGCGGCACATAATACGCACGGCCGATGACAAGAAAAATGATGTATACAAGAAACCATCATGTTCCAGGATGCATTCAAGAATTGGCTGCGTTAGTACGAGATTAGATTAAATTAGATCACTTTCGTCAAAAGGGGAGTCACTCAAATTTGAGTAAATGTTACTGGCATTGACAAGTCGACAAATTAGAAACATCCATCTGATTTGAGTCGATGACATTTGTCGACTTGTCAATGCCAGTTACATTTACTCAAATTTGAGTGACTACACTTTGACGGAAGTAATCAAAACGATTCAAAACTGAGTTGAATCGACTGGCCATATAGGCTAGTGCGTTGAGCAAGTAGCCTGTGCGTAGTGCTCGTTAATACATGCCTTAAAAGTTCGTCGTCAATATTGGATGTTTCTCGCAAGTGATTTGGTAAATTGTAAAGTTGTTAGTGAAAGGTTGCAACGTTATGAATCCACGTGTCTTAGTATTTCATCGCGTGTGCTAATGTTTGGTTTGGAATGCCGCGTTGTGCCACCCAGTATACCTAACAAGTATCTGTGTAAAAACTGGTTTTAAAGCCTGCACCTGGATTCTAAATCTATTTTCTATTGGATCGTTGGCTGTGATTTCCGGTTAAAGTAATGCTCCGTGTTTCGGGTGACACACGGGAAATCGACAGTGGCCGCGACAGGTGAAGAGTCACAGCAGCAGTCCGAGCAGCTATCTTACAATGGATAGAAGGAACGCCAGATTACACTGTGTGAAATGCAACCGAACCATTTCTACGAAGATAACACCAATACCAATAGAACAAAGGAACGTGGCCATATGGTACCGGCGCCAGCAATGTTAGCATCATGATAGCGCATATGAGTGGAACGTAGTGTGCGAAGAGCGGCTCCAGCAAACTCGGTGGTTCGTAGTGTGCGTAAACGATGGTTTCGATTATATGGTACTAAGCCACCAGACCACCGGGCTAGGGTTCGAGAAGCTGTGCTGGAATGGAACTGCATTAAAAGCCAAATCAATTGGAACACTAATGATCCACCTGAGGAGACAAAACTTAGTGTTGTACATCTGATATCCAAAGATAATTGGCGATTTTTGTCATGCTAGAAAAGATGCTCGCTACGCCTTTGTCGCATTTAAACGGTAGTGATCTACAATTCTGGTGAGATCCTTCAATTATGTTATCCTTTTGATCAAATTCAATTGATTAATTCTTAAGAAACAACTTGATGCATCTCATTTTGGGTAAGTTTTGTGCGTTTTCGGAGGCTGTAATCAATCAAAGATGTATTGTAATGTAGTTCCAAAACTATGTTCAGCCTAAAATGCTATGACGATAGTTTTTGACTATGTCGTAGGAAAAACATCTTTTCAGACATTCTTCTATTTTTAGACTTAACGTTCTTAGACTAGATGTTTTCAACGTCTATTTTAAAATAATTGTTTATTCTATACATCAAACCTGCTTAACTTTGTTTTTCTGACTATTCATTTCTCTTTGCTTTGATATCTACTGAAGGCTACGAGGGTTCTCCGTGTCTTCTTAAGATAGATACCAAATCCTCCCTATCTCCAACGGTTGCACGGTAAGTGATCGAGGGATGTCTTCGTGGAGATTATGGCGCGTAGAAACGTATCAGTAATTGGTCCCATTTTATGATGACATCCAATGTCTTCAACGAATTATTCCTCAACATCAATGCTAATAATGCCAAGGCTGATTAGTAATCAGCGATAACAAGACTTTGTGGTTATTCTGAGAGTCGCAGTGACTCTTTTCACTTGGTGAAGTGAACTACGGCCATGAAACGTGAACTATGCTCGCGAGGGTGCCCTGAAACGTTAGTTGCATACAATCTACAGTGGAATGTACGTGGAAGACGACATATAGAGCAGGTGATTTAATCACGCATTGTATGAGTTGATGGGATTGTCTATTGTGGGATGTGTTAGACGGCTGGCCAGTGAAATGGATTAAGAAAACGAATTGCTTAATACAAAAAGAAAATGCATGCAACAGGCAAGATGTATCGATGAAGTAGAAAGGGACCCTCGAAGACAGCTAGGCTGGTGAAGTGCAGCCATGGACCGTATAATTTGAAGATTACTTCTGTGTACAACTGATGACAGAAATCAGACATGGCAGACATGACTAATGACAGATTGCAGGAAGCTGTGCTTTGAAACTGACATGTTTTGCATTTGCTGCGTAGTTTTCGGTAATATCAGCAGTTTTTTTTCCGTTTCTTTTTTATAAAAGTTTCGTCCCTGCACCCAGAGAGAGCCTTATATCAGTTTATTGTTTGTTAGTGCTGTGTTGATTCGTAGAAGGGACTGCAAGGAATCAACCATTCCGTTCTGTGACTAGAAAACACGCTTTATCCCTGTTGTTGTTGGAACACAAAAGAGGACAGGACGTGGCCTACCACGATTACGTGAGCTGTCGGGCAAGCGTCAGTGAGCTTTCTGTAGGGTGCCATAATCGGGGCATCTATGTAAGGTCGGATCAATCAGCGGGGCTTAGTTATGGTAATTACCAGTGCTGATGATGATGATGATGATGATGATGGTCCCGCCACTTACCCCTACAAAGGTTTGAGCTAGACGATTTATCTATTAGATAATTTATTTAAAACAATTCAACCAGTTATGCAAAACCAAAAACGAACTGATTGTATCTACAGATATAAACTTCTTCCAAAACTGTTCATTTGACGTACAGCGATACTATTGTGAAAAGCTATTGATGTCAACCACAAATGTTCGCAAATAAACCCAGCGATCAGAAAATTCTATTACAATTCAAATCACAGAATCCTGTAAAAGGACATTATCAAAATACAATCCAATATCCGATCTTGCCCGCTACCGAGTGAGGTTTCAACGCTAATGGAACCACCACCTTAGTTTTGGGCTGACCACGGATATCCCCAATAAGGGAAATCGAGAATATTTCCAAACCGAAAAAATCCTGGACCGGCCCTAGTCAAACTTTTACTTTCAACCACAACAGAACTGACAAAGAATTCCCCGACAATCAGCTAGACACCCACTACTATTTCATGGCATCTTCTCAAGCATCAAAGGCCAATATTTTTTGTGAATTCAAAAAGAAGTCCTTTATACCTGTACACCGCGCGCGAGGCTAAAACTTTCGAAGACTACACAAAAAATGAAAACTACTTTAAATTACAATAACAAAATAAAAACTTCAAATCCATCATCATCATCGAGGCGAAAAATATAGTTTGTTTGTGCCCCATGACAAATATAAAACATTTAACAATAAACCATACAAAAATATCCGTTGTAATAACATCGTCAAGATACAAACTTAGTCAAGAGTAAAAAGTTATCAGAGTAGCTGTTCAAAAGGCAGCTTTGATGTGTGAAATACATTGGCTCTTAAAATCTGTTAAAGTTGCTGCACGTTTGATGTGTATAGGCATCGAATTGAAAACATTTATACCTTTAAAAAACAACGAATTTTGTGAAGCTCCGTACAAAAAATATGGTGTTCTAACATCATCTGCGTTTCTAGTGTTATATCTATGAATATCACTTCCTCTTTCAATTCGATTACACAAATATCGAGGCAGTAAACCGTTTATTACTTTAAAAATGAACACCATTGTCAAATACACAACTCTGCTTCACCGATAGCCACTGTAGGGCATCTAACAAAAAAGAGGAGGAAGTGAACCTGTTACATCTCAAGATCAAACGCATTATCTTATTTTGCAAACGCTGTAATCTCGATATTTGTGTTTGATTAGCTAAAAACAAAATGGAAGGGCAAAATTCAATGTGAGGAGAGATGATAGATTTGTACAATTGTATTTTACTAGCAATAGTTAAATCGTTTTTTAATCGGCAGAGAATACCGTACTTCTTGGCTATTTTCTTGATGACATCGTCAATGTGAGAGTCAAATTTTAATCTATCATCAATAATCACGCCAAGATATTTAATCTCACGAACGCGATCAATTGTTACATCATCAATTTTAACAGAGACGTCTTCGTTAACTCGATTCCGCGAAATTACCATGAATTTAGTTTTACTTATGTTCAATTTCAACTGTTTGTACTTTAACCATCTACTTAGAGAACGTAAATCTGCATTCAAATGTGAAACGGCCTCCTCGAGGCTTTTAGCTGCAATGAACAACACGGTATCATCAGCAAAAGATTAATATCACAAAATCGCAAGACTCGTCGCATGTCATTAATATATAGAATGAATAAAATGGGCCCTAATACACTCCCTTGTGGTACGCCAAGGCTGTTCTCCACAGGGCTCGACACGGAATCATTAAAAGCCGTCCGTTGAGTTCTGTCAGACAAATAGCTTTCGAACCATCTGTATGCAGAACCCGAAAATCCAAAGCGCTTGATTGATTTGAACAACAAGGGCCGAGAAATCGTTTCAAAGCGCGTTTCAGATCCAAAAAAACAGCAACAATCGTATCTTTACGCTCTACATTTTCTTTCCATTTTGCTAAAACTAAATTTAACGCTGTTTCACAAGAATGACCTTCGCGATATCCCGATTGTTCCGGCGCAATCAAATTATTACTATTTAAATACGTTAACAGCTGGCCTTTTACAACAAGTTCCAAAATTTTCTCTAAAGTGTGCAACATGTTAATAGGACGAAACTCTTCGGCTTTCATCGTTCCAGCGACTTTTTGAATGGGAATAACTAAAGATTCTTTCCAAACTTGTGGCACGTGCCCAGTTTGCAGCGATTCATTAATAAGGTCCAGCAGGTTGTTTCCGATGACATTAAAGCAATCTTGTACTACTCTTGCAGTTACGTTATCCACTCCAGCCGTTTTGTTCAAAGAAAAGCAAATAGATTTAAGATCCTCTAACGTTATTGGGTGAAAACTTTCAAAACTACAGTTAATATTAATCGGCTGTTTTATTTCTTCTGGCTCATCTACTAAATCAACGGATTGATTGATTGACAAAATACTATCGACGAAATATTCATTAAATCTACATGCAATGGTGTCCTCTGACTGTTCTAATGTGCCATTGAAGGTTATGGATCGCGGTTTGCAATTACTAGGTTTTAACAAAGATTTCAAAATTTTCCATAACTCTTTGCTGTTGTTTTGATGCAAATCAATTTTCCTCTGAATATATTCACAACGAGTTTGTTTAACGCATTGCGAATATTTGTTACGCGCGACTTTGTACCAATCCAAAAAGATATTTCTATTAGTTCTACGCCATTTTTTGTACAGCTTGTCTCTTTTACGTTTGAGACGCAAAAGATCCAAATTGTACCAGCTGTTCGAGTTCTTTACTAACACAAATTTATTTTCAACTAGTTTATTGGTACATATTTTTAATACGTCTGTCAAAACAGCTGATTTCTGATCTAGAGAACCGGTATTTATATGAAAATCCACACTTCTTTCGACAAGTCTTGAAATAGCTTGTTTCGAATATTTTTTCCAACATTTCAATTTTACATAATCACTGTCACCATTAGTATTATCTTCAACGTTAATAATAATGGTTTCATGATCAGTTACTTTCAAGTCAGAGTTTATAACAACACTAACAGAATCAAAATTACAGTACACATGGTCAATCAAAGTTCTACTGTGTCTGGAAATGCGCGTATATTCATTAACCAATTGTTTTAAATTAAAGAAATCTGCTAATCGTTTCAAATGCTTCGAATTATTAATGTCACAATAATTTATATTAAAATCACCAGCAATCACGTTTAGTTTACTAGAATCTACAAAAATCTCATACCAGTTTTCCAAAATTTCAATAAAACGCTGGTCACTAGAACTGGGAGAATGATACAATACACCATAATTACCAATCTGCATGCCTCGAACAACTGCAATGCTTAAAAACCAATTGCCGTCACAAACTTCGTTCAATTGAAGCTTGAACTGAACTGATTCTTTAGCATAAATAGCAACGCCGCCAGTGTGTCTAGAATGTGATAAACAAGCAGCCACATTATATCCCGGAATACTATATTGATCAAATGCTTGCATGTCAACTATATGTGTTTCTGATAAAAATACTAAATTTGGACGTTTTTGCTCTACAATCTGACGCAATTCTACGTAGTTTGTAGACAACCCGGCAATATTGAAGTACAAAATATCGAATTTACTCACATTGCTACTGAAACTTGGCTGCTATTCATTGAAATGCAGGCAGTTTTTTTTTCGTTCATATAATCGCTTGAAAATTTCACATTCATAACTAAACGCGCCGTGGTTTACGTCCAAGTTCGTTTTTCGTTCGTTATTCCTTTTTTTACAATTAATACATTTCAAAGCAGTTGATGTGCATTCAGATGTCGTGTGACTTTCACTACATTTAGAGCATGCTACATTATTTTTACAATCCATGCTCATATGTCCAAATTCTCCACATTTGAAACATCTCAAAAGTTGAATCTCAGGAACAACACGACACCAATCAAATTTAATATTAACGTGTTTCGCGGTCAATAAACAATTATAGGTGTTTTTATCAACTTCAACTACCTTCTTAAACTTGTTGTACTTGAAGCGTGGATTTTCATACATTCTTATCACTTTAACTTCATTAATCGCGATGTCTTCATTTTGATCTTTTAAAATCCGAATAAAGTCATCGGAGGAAAACTTCTCGCTCATGCCCATCACTTTAAGCCTTGGCACCGATGAGGGAACAACAGCGTTATAATTTTCACCCAAATCGCTTATAATGCCATCTTTCACAACATTAACGTTGCATCCTGTTGCACACTCAGCTATAATAGAGCCATCTTTCCCATTTCTAAAGTTACGGATCTTGTGTGTTTTTGGATCCAGTTTACTATTCAAAAACTTGCGAGTATCATCGCTATTCTGATTGGACTCTTTCGGTTTGATCACAATGACCGGACGAGCCTTACGAGTAACTTCCTTGAATTCAGTCACATTGCTTTTTTCCTAATTGTTTTATTATTATTATTATTACTATTCTTAGTCCCAGAATTACTCTTTAATACATCCGCGAAACTAATACTTTCAATAAAAACATCATTCGACGTCTCGCTAACGTCTTCCTGCACTCTACGCTTTTTGCCTCTGGGATTCAGGCTCGGCTCCGATGCCGTACTTGATGTACCTTGCTTAACATTTATTGCAGCTACTTTATTAATCGAATTAAATTCAAAAAATGAACATTTCATATTTTCCAATTCTTTACCCACTGATTTATTAAGTTCAAAAATTGCCTTCTCTAAGGTACTATTCAAATTTTTCCCCAACAAATCCATGCCGGTAGCTAACGCGTTGTTTATTTGAGCAGCAATGTGCTCCCGAACGCCACTAATCGAATCAGATAGAGACGAAATCTTCTTCATCTCCTCTTCAAACTTTTGGACGGTCGGGAGCAATACATTCTGCTCGCCACAACCATGGCCTAATAAACAATCACCACATTTGAACAGCACATTATCATTCTCACTGACTAGCTTGGCTACCGCTTTTGTCAGTGGAGTACACCTATAGTGGTATACTCGAGAACAAATTGAGCAAGCAGTAGGGATATCACTAGCCAGTATAGAATCCCCACACTGTTTGCACTCTGCCATCTCGCTTACACTCTATACACATCAAACGGACGGCATGCAAACAACACACAATACAGAAAAATGAAAGCAATGTGCAAAAAATATTCACCGGCCGCCAGCCGTCACTGGGGCAAAAATTTCCAAAATTGAACAAAAACCAGCACGGGAGACCAATCGTCTCCAACTGATCTGGTTGGAAAAACACTTTCTGTGCGCGATAGGAATTATAATTAGGCGCAAAATTCACTATTTCACACTAAATATTAGGTAATTAATCACTGCACTGCAGAAACAAACTACACTGTTCACCATCACCAATACATTTACATGCTGATGGTAAACATTAAGCCATCTACACAAGTGCTAGTGTTGTGTCACTCGATCATAAAATATTCAGGAAAACGGGTATTATCAGGCATTTTTGAAATAGGTCGAAATTTTCTTTAATAAAGCTGTCAATTTCGGTACTAAAAAAGTTTGCATATAGTATTAACGTGTAAAACATAGAAAAAATGAAGCCAAGTTTAAGCAATAAGAGCACTGACAGTCAGTGGAAAATTATTTGAATATACAAACACACACTTCTGTGTTTAGCTAAGGACACCCAGACTTGTGGTTAAATGTAAGTAAAGTAACAGTGTATCGAAAAATACATGGATAATACATACAGTGCTGGACAAAATAAATCATACACTACATATATTTTGTTATTTCCTTCGATATCTGAGCTGATTTAAATGGTAGATAGTAAGTTTCTTCAGAGCATAGAAAGTATTTTCGACAAAAAAAAAATGCTGGCATGAAATATGCAGGAATGTGCATGACTTGCTCAATATTAAATAATATATTGCCTAGGCGGTATTTCAACATGGACTCGTACTCTTAAGATGACGCGGATTACCGATTAGATTCATAAAAGGCATTCGTTTATGGAAAGCAACAGACATTTCCACAAGAAACGTTTTCATAAGTCCACTTAAGATCAAAATGTACAACTCAAAGATAGCAATGTAATGTTGGTTCAGCACGATGACTTCTGAATCAAATGATTTCTGAATCAAAATACTGAATTATGGTAACTAATCAACACTTTTCTTAAATGAATCCTTATCGTATATCGAAACTTGGTCACTTTGACCTTTCATTGGTATAGGAAATTGGAATAAGATGAGAGCGCAGCTTCCAAATATTTAAATATTTGATTCTTCAGATAATCTAAGAAGAGTACATTGTACTTATTAAACTGTCAAAAATGTGTGAGTGCATTAACATGGCACCCTATGAGTGGGTAGCAATCTCTGCTAGAACCAGGGATACGAAGAGAAAGTATTGATAGTTCCGTTAGAATACGACAGCCTGTGAAATTCAATGGAAGCAGTTGAAATTGAGCGGATGGTTGTTTTGAAAGCCAGTATCCGATCAAGCACACACTTTTACCAAGCTACCCCAATGCAGGGTAGGCAAGGGGGGAGGGAAGGATATTCTCCTTGACTGGCAAAAGAATGCGTGCTTGATCGTGCTCATATAGTACCAGTCGCACGGAACAGTTCTTGTGATGTGTAAATTTCAGTTTACACTTTTTAAAGTCAAATCAAACTTGTTCATAACAAAGTGTGTTGCTTGGGTAGCGTATTTTTTGGGAAACTCCAGCTGCTTCTTCTTGTTTCGTTTGCTAATGAAAAGGACACCAAGCAACTTTTTAATCCACTGTCGTTGAGTCATCGACGAACAGTATGACGATCAACATTTAGATTTAAGGATTCAGCAATCTTTCACGATGAAAATTTTGCTTAACTAATCGAACAATCCTGACATCCTCACGATGTTTTGTCGAACGATGACGTCCTTGTCTGGATAAGTTATTGACTATTCTTTGGCTTTCATATTTGCTCAAAAGGTGTTGCACAGCCACAAGTGAAACTAAATATTTTTTAGCAATATTCCGGAGAGAGATACCGTATTAGAACTGACTGTTTCTTTAGATAAATTATTATGATAATGTAATGCTGTAACCGAACCCACTTACAGTTTTTTAAGATAAACTTACTAGTAATCAGAATAAAAAAAAACAAAACGAAGAGCCAATGTGCGAATTGAAATGAGAATATAAGTTGGATGTTATTAATGCTAATAACTTTTTTCATGTTTGGAGGTTTTGAAAATATCTAGACGCGTCTTAGAATATTTTGTTAATTCAAACGGCAAATAGTCACGATTTTCATTATATTACAACTCACATCTTTCGTTAATGTTGTTGATGAATGAATCCATGATCGTTATTTTTTAATCTCATAAACCTTGATAATGCTTGATAAAAAAAAATCAATTTAAAACTTTCTTCCCATTGACGTCACTACATCAATGAGTGTGACTCCATCTATAAGCGTAGTGCAGCTGTCCTTTTGCAGTCACTGCCGCCATTGCCATCCACATAAAGACCCAATTAAACTTTTGTGAACTCATTGGCAGATAAAATCGAGAAGACTAATCTTGTTAAAAAATCACACAAATCGCGACAGCGGAGTGGTAGCAGCCCCATTTTCCATTCCCTCGACCACGAACGATTTAGACACGACGAACGCTTCTGCCAGCAAACTTTTTTTTTCGCTCGCAAAAGAGTCTATTCTGCTCTTGGAGCGTGATGCAAAATACAATCGGCGACAATTTCAACTTCCATTCTTCTTCAACCGTAACGATTGCCGTGTCCTTTCAGCAGTTTCAATTTTCTGTTCTGAATAAAAGATGTATTTCTGACGCCCCTCCAGCCTCCCCTCCACGGCTTTTCCATCCGCCCAACACTGCTTTCCCTTGATCTTTGGCTTGTATTTCGTTTCCTGCCTCCTGTTTGCCACTTTCAACTTGCTCTGGGACGGAACGGACTAGGCCAGGAGCACTAAACGGAAACTTCCAAAAATTGGAAAAGTTTCCACCCGAGTCAGATAATAAAATAAAGCTGTTTTCTACCAGCAGCGTGCGCTATCAACACTTGACTTGCCGATGGCATTCATTCCGGGCACGACGCTGGGATAGAACGACAAACTCAGTGAAAGTTCCAGCTGATTTTCTAGTTTTTAATTATTTGGCTGATTATTCAATCACTAAAGTTGTTCTTACTATTGTGGCAGCAGCTGCTGATTAGGAAAACGAAAAGCGCTAACTAGGGCGTTGACGGTGGGAAATGAATAGTTCCTATGTGCACCACCGGTACTAAAATCTAGTTGATTGGGTGGCGTAGGGTCAAGGGTTGGTTCAATCTGATGTCCTATGTAGCTGAGTTCTCCGCGCTTTCCTCTTAAATAAAGCAATTCCACAGAAAAAAGAAGTACGATCTTTCAGAATTTCATAATAATTGGTAGTTTAGTTTTATCGAAAAATATTTGATATGTTTTTTGTTTCGTTATTATGGTTGCCCTCTTTTGCGTTTTTGGCTTTTTTCAATAATGCTTTTTTTTTAAAAAAAAATCACGACTTTTAAACCACTGGACCAACCGCAAATGAAAGGTAATTTAACATACTTTTTAAACAAAATAGGAAAACACCTTTTGTGTAAAATACTTTATTTCATACTTTAATATGTTGTTAAAAGCGCAAAAATTGAAGCCTTAAAAAACATAAAATGTAATAAGAATGAGAAGAAAGATTGGTATTTTCCATTTTATTCCAACTGCCTTTTTTGCTCATATTGGCAGATACGTGTATTTCGTCTAGAAGGTGCAGGCTTCTGAAGTGTGGTGTACTAAACTCGACTGAAAGAATACCTGAAACTTTATATACAAAAACTTTTATCTACAGCTAACATTTTTGTTACCTAACCTATCCTGAGTCAAAAACAAATATAGGGTATGTGTCCCTTGACTCAGCGTAATATGCAACAATCGGTTTCATTTTTTATTATAACTCTTAAGGTATTTAAGCTAGAAGCAAAATTTAACTAGCTTTGCACTTGCTAAGATATGTTCAATAAGCCATCTGGTAGCATAAATCACGAAAAGTTACACAACTTGTTATATAAAGTCAGAAACTTTCGAGGGAGATGGATGTAATGTCGGTCTATGGAAACTAAATTTGGTCTAATCATGGATGCAAGCTCGTCCCATTCGATAAGTTTGTTATTAATGATTTCTATGTACGATTTTTTTTTCTGATTTTCTGATTCAAGGCGTTCACTGTATTCGCTGTATCTATCAAACAATTTCACGAATCAAACTATACTTAAACTGCTAAGAAACACCTAAGTGATTTTTACATATGATTTAGCAGTCACTCGGCAATCAAATCATTATAATTCACTCTACACAGATTTTGTTCCTTTAGTTCAGTTAGTTAAGATAAGCCATATGAAAAACATTCAACCGAAACTCAGACATTTGTATTGTAAATGTTACCAATAACAACATTTTCACTACGCTTTCCATACAACAAGCCATAGTTGGGAACCACAACAGAAAAAACTGCCTTCAAAAACGCCCACATGTCAAATTTGGTTTCATTTGATTATTAGTACTCGAGTTTTGCTGAAATTTGTGTTTCATTTGTATGGGAGGAAGGGGAAGGAGCTTCGAACCAACATAAGAACCTTCTCCGGCGCCAAAAATCCCAACATATAAATTTTCATAACTGTAGGGATAATTCTCATGTTTTGTTGACATTTGTGTCTAGTTTGTATGAGAGCCCACCCCTTCCAGAAAAGGGAGGAGTCTCAAATTACCATAGAAACATTTATGCCTCCAAAAACCTCCACACACTAAATTTGGTTCGATTTGCTTGATTAGTTCTCGAGTTATGCAGAAATTTGTGTTTCATCGGTGTGAGACCCCCCCTTTAAGTCGGGGGAGGAGTCTTGATCCGTCAATAGAATCTTTTCCGGCTCCAAAATCCCCTGCATTCACATTTTCATAACAGTAGGAATAGTTCTCATGTTTGGTTTAAATTTGTGTTTTATTTGTATGAGAGCACCTCTCCCCCCTTCCAAAGAGGGGAGGGATTTCAAATTAGCGTAGAAACATTTTTCGCCTTCAAAAATCTCCATTTACCAAATTTGGTTCCATTTGCTTGAATAGCTCTTGAGTTATGCAAAAGGGAGCCTCCCTTTTCAGAGAGAGGAGGGGTCTTGAACGTCCATAAAAACATGTCTTGCCTAAAGGAACTCTCTCATGCCAAATTTGATTCCATTTGCTTGAATAGTTCTCAAGTTATGTAGAAATTTGTTTTTCATTTGCATGGGAGTCCCGTTTTCAGAGGCGGGAGGGGTCTCTTACTATCATAAGAACCTTTCCCGGCGCCAAAAACCCTTCCATGCTAAATTTCACGCCGATCGGTCTAGTAGTCTGCGAGTCTATAACCCAAGCAACACAGCTTGTATAAACCAAGTTGAAACTACTATTAAATGACAAGAACAGGTTATAAATTTAGGTGTATAATACTTTATTTCGTGCTTTAATATAGCGCAAAAAGCGCAAAAAGTGATAAGGAAAAACATAAAATGGAAAAAAATTATCCTCATACAAAAAATATATTGTCCGAGCGAATTTATGAAACAAAATATGCAAACAAGATATGCAAACAAGATGTCAGTCGTAAACAAACATGTCCTAGCTGAAAAACTTCAAACACATGTATGACAAATCAATTAGTCGGCTAAATGAATCTAGATTTTAAATGCATCAAACAAACACCTTCACGACAAAACTAGTCATATCACACTGTAATAGATCTACAGCATGACACATGAAAAATAAAAATTAAATATTTATGTTTTCGGTGCTATTTGGGTTTACTGATAGTAAATAAAGCAGACGAGGTTTGGATAGAAAGGGTTAAAACACAAGAACAACACGAAAGTGTACGTAGTTGGAACAAATAATGAAACCAAGATTGATGACCATAAATATATTTCCAGCTTTAAAACTGCGTAAGCTGCTAAAAGACCGTGCTAGCCGAAAACCTATCCGAACAGTTCTAGACAGAGTTGGACGATGGGCGATATCAACAGCATCGGTGTACATTTTCAAGCACATTTTTATCTTGATACGAAAGGTCCTGCTTCTTGGCAAAAGGCTTTATTCATCTACCATGATGGTCATTTCCATAGCAGCATGTTGAAATTATAATGTTATGTCAAATGAAGGAAGAAAAACTATGGTTGATGCATAGTTCAAATTCTAGGTCAACAGCCTTAAGCACGGGTAATCCCTTGGACAACTCTTCCAACCAAGGAAAAAGTTTGTCAACGATTGCAATCCCTAGAAACACATTTTTTGGTTGGTCAACATGATAAATAAATTATCGTTGGTGCATTTCCGGTTCCTTAGCCCACACAAAGGACTCTCGCTCGTACGTTAGACGTCGTTGCATGACCACCACCACCCCGGTAAGCCAGCCAGTTACTGCAGTTTCAGATGCCCCTTTCGGGAGGTTAAGTCAAATATTCATAAAACCGTTCTTGAAGCGGAAAACTTTTGTGTATATTTATTTCCCCGAATAAATCAGCGGAAAACAAATGAAAATAATTTATCTCGAATGAAAAACTTAAATCCCCTGTGTGTTTGTACGTGCGGTTCACTCCGGTCTTCGATGCAGTGGCCCAGGTTTTCTTGTGCTTCGCGTTTTCTCTTTCCTTGCCATCCAGCGGAGGTTTGTTTTGTTGCAACTAAGTTGAAACAAACTTTTCCAGAAAAAGATTTCCATCACATTAGCAACAACACGCGCACAAAAAGCTCCATTGCAGTAGTGTGGAGGAGCACGAAATCATATTTTGTATTCCGTTGAAATTTTCTTCCAACGTATGGTTGCTGCAGCTATACGCGTATGGCACTGCACGCTTTTAGTTTGTTGGATTAATTTGGAAAAGTGTTTTGTTTGGATGTTCTGAGATCACTCTGACACATTCTCACAAAGTGTTGTACATTTATAACAGGATGAGTTTCAGGAAGCATTTTCTGAACTCATAGCTTTAGTGCAGACGTGCTATAAGTGTGGAGTCATAATAATCAAGAACATTCAAAAAACCATTTGCAATCATGAACAGTTTTCCGCAGCATGTGGATATACTTTTCAGCTCAGATCTAATTAGAACATCATAATGGAAATTACATCCATTAAAATATTTACTTCAATCGTTACAAAGCGTGAGCTGCAGCAGCCAGCTCTATCCGATTACATCTACTCTTCGGGACAACGTAGCATTAGCGAATTAGTAGGCAAAATAGCTGCAATTGAATTTCCATTGCGAACCAATTATAACCGACCCGCTCCGAGCGCGCAGAAGCCGCGCATTAAAAGCGCTCTTGTCCGTAGAAACCACAAGAGTGTGCACTTAATTATTATAAACTGGTGTAATCTTCTCAGGGTTCCTTTGCTAAGTGCAGCTCACTCTTATGCATCGGTTAATACGGCACGAATGGCAAGCTTAATTTCATAACCGGTCGTTGGGAATGGGTTGAGATGGAAATGATATTACCTAACCTTCTTCCTGTGAGTATGTACACAAGAAACTAGATACAGACTTCCTCCTCCTTTACCGTATTACAAGCAGCATGGTGCATCGGAAAGCATCGAGCGTGTTGCGGCGGTGGGGTAAATTTGACATTAATTTTCATCGTATGGATAATGGAAGCCAACAGAAGCAGCAGCGCCAGCAGTGCCAGTCAATGGATGGAGATTTTTCCAAGACTACGATCCCGCTACGGTGGTTAGAAGTGCATCACATGACAACCAAAGACCGGGTGCTTTTTCGACACACTAGTTCATGCTTAGACGGATTTTTGTTCGATTTCAGCAGAAAATCCAATTATATTGATAGAGCAGCAGGAAAGGACTTTTTCCGGAGGATTTAAATTTTGATATTGTTGGTTTCACGCAAGACTAGAGATTTAAGAGTCAAAGCAGAAATTTGAAGTGAATTTCTAAAAAAAAACTATGAAACTTGTTTGTTATTGTTTTTAAATAATTGCCTAAAAACCAAAGTGTTTTCTTTCTAAAGGTAGTCGGAACCAAGTTCATTCATATCCAGTTCTTTTAAGGTTGTTTCGATCTTTTTAAAAACTATTCCTAAGAGATTCCAAATGTACTTTGAAAATAACTTTTGATTGATGGGGACGCATCAATCAATTGGGAAGTTCCTTAAAATAATGAAAACGCGTAGTAAGATAAGTCAGCAAAACCTAAAAACATAGCATTTTTGAAAAAAAACTTATATGTTATGAAAAAATTTAGAATCTTTCAAAAAAAAAAACGAGCAGGCTCTTTGGTCTTGAGACCACCCCAAGCAGCAAATGAATCATCTTTTCAAATAAGAAAGCTATAAACGATTCATGTTCGACGTTACCAAATACCCAAATAGCACCGAAAACATAAATATTATTTTTTTCAAATAAGCCCCACCCTAATCCTGTATGTATCATGTCACATGCTCGTTTGTCACTGAGCCTAGTTCTGTTTTGCTAGAATGAAATATTGAAAATTTCAGTTGCCAATTGCTTTCATGATATAACATCAGAATTGATTAAATTGCTTGTATGATAACATCTGTTATCAATGTTTTCAATTTAAATCAATACCCATAGCCTCTCATATCAAAGTGAATATCTATTTAAGTCCCTCATAAGTTTGGTAAATAGGATAATGGTAGGGTTTAAGAGAATTCTGATTATTCTCTGCCTCATATGTTGAGACGGTCGAGTGGTAAGAGTACCGGTCTGGTAAGCTTGGAGTCCATAGTATGAACCTGGTTGATGAAAACCTTTTTTGCCGACGAAATTTGTTTAACTAATGTTTTAGATTTTTTTGTTTATGACAATTATCAAACATAAAAAATGTTTCATAGGCTCCACCTTCTGCGCTATTTCAATTCTATAGTAGTACCCGAAAAGGTTTTGTATCATCGAAATGGTAACATAATCTTTTGTCACATTTCAGCAAAAAAGCATGCAATCAAACATTTCGTGTTACTTGGGAAACCTATTCTAGGTGTAATAAATTTAGGGTTAAGTTTCCGTAGCATGTAAGATATTTAATTATCTCAGTTCATTGAATCCAAACTAACTTTACTCACTACTTTTCTATTTTCTCTATATGTAAGTTTAGATAGATTATAAGCTTATACTTTCAATATTATAACTTATTTAAGTAGAATTATATAGAAACGAATTTAATCTTCACGTTTCCCGGTATTTTTGTCTTTTTTCTCTGATGCATGTGACGTTTTATAGTCACGTAACCAGTTGCTTTCTGACGTTTGCGTTGACAGATCTGGGTGATACGGAACTCACTCAGCTACTAAGCGAGACTGCCCTGTGGTTTTGCAACAAGAACTGATGGTTATTTCAATTTATTGATTTTATTTATTTATTGAGTTCTATTACGTAACTTAAGACTTCAAGGTCTTTTCAATGTTACAACGATTTTCACTGGTAGAATAAGACCTGCAATTCCAGACTTTACAAATTTAACTAATTTGATGTGTTAACTATCGATTTAACTTTTATACTACTTCTATTACTTGAAATGCTCTATACATCCTCTCTTAGCGATGATCCATAATCGATTAAGTAGTAATTCACACTCACGACTATTAATTGCACTCGTTTTGCAGCTTTTGTTGCCTGATATGTTGATGTGAGGGTGTTGGTCAGGTATGGCAATTTTCGCGCCAGACGTGCATGACCAAATTCTCAGTTTGTCATTGGCAATGTGTATTTTTTATTTAATTTACTCTCATGGAAATGTTAGACAAAGTGATTGTGATGAAAAACGGGTTGGTTCGTTTAGAAACAAACAAATGTAAGAGACTGCAGGCTTCACGTTACAATACCGGTACGCAATATCCATGGTTAACAAAAAAGAGAAGAAACATGGGCTCTCTCAAAAGCTACAGTGATGCCACAGCTTCCGCTTAACAGCGAAGTTTATTGCATATGATAGCGACAGATGATGGACAATATAATCATTACCTTAGTTTTACCTAAAATGACTGAGACAAACATGAAATAAATAGCGATTTAAGATCAATCAAACAAGAAATAAATTTAACTCAATGAACAACATTACATTCTGGCAACAAGCACAGATGTGAGAAGGAGCCGAGGTAGGAAACTGATAGTTTTCTAGATAATGTATTTTAAATCTTCAAAAAACAGTGATACATTTGTAATCAATCATGATTTATACATCGATGGATAGAGTTCGTAGCTGATATAAATGTATTTTCAAATACAAACGAATCCTCTTGAACTGGAATGTCAAAATTTACACCATGGCATACTGTGATAATTTTTTTTATTGAGGGGCCATGTAAAGCAACGCTTCAGACTATGCGCACTGGCAAATAACCGCCCAAACACAATGATAACGGAAGTGGAAAAACCCTATCTGAGTAAACCTGCTTATCAGAACGAAAACAAGCTAGTTCCAAGCCGATTCTAGTTGGACACGTCGAAGTTATTTGCAACAACTGTCTAGCTTGCCGTTACCGTTCCGTATTCCGTCCACATTTTGTATGGGCCTTAAGTATATGCGTGTCTAGTATGATGACGCTAGAGGTTTTCAGTTTTGCACCGGTCGTTTCCAAAGTACAGCCCTGTTTTCACACCGATGATTGTCATCTTAGCTACATTGTATTTCAGTCAAATCAAAATAAATGAGTTTAACCTGCGTACACCAATCAGGACCCCCAGAGGCTTTTGCGAGTCGTAGAAGAGCAAGGCTTCCCAGGAATGCTGTATTCGTTAAACTGCATCCACCGGAGATGGAAGAACTGTTCTACGGCTTGGGAAGGGCAGTTTAAAGGGAAGGAAAAGAAGCCTAATATCATTCTTGAAGTAGTGGCATCGCATGACCTTTGGATTTGGCATGGCAACAACGACATTAACGTTCTGGAAAGATTCGGGAGCTCCTCTTTTAGAGTATGTTGTTAACGGTCGAACCTAAAACAAAGCATACTAAAGGGTGTTCCGATCAAATTTTGTCAAACATGAATGTGTGTGAGTGAGTCAATCAAAGTTTTTATTGATAAGTCAAAGTCTTTTTTTTCAGTTAATACAGAATATAGGAGAAATATTCAGCTAAGCTTCCTTTTTACCAAATGCGAATTGCCGGGTCTTTCGTTTAACACCTGTCATGAGATTTTATACAGTCTCCTTGTCCACTTGCTTCGCCGCAGAACGCAAGTTTGCCTTGAACTGTTTCTCGCTCACAACAGCTTTTTGAGGCGTTTAGAGGTTCCGTTTGACGATGGCCTAATATTGTTCGATTGGGCGGAGCCCTGGCGTGTTGGGAGGGTTCTTTTCCTTGGGCATCACTTGAACGTTGTTGGCAGCATACCTTTTTTTCCGTAATGGCAAGATGCCAAATCCGGCCATAATAGAACGGTACAATTCAAGCTGAACAATACATTAGGTCCTAAGTAACATTGAGAGATTCTCTTCGTCGACTTTCTCTTTCGTTAATAGTTTGTCTATTAAACGATTTACAGATGTTTTGACGTATTGGATCCTTAATTACGCTTTTTATTACAGTATTGTGTGTTTAAAATACTTGAACATGTTTTTACATAGCTCTAGAAACGCAAAGAGAAAGTCGACAAAGAGAGTCTCTCAATGTTACTTAGGACCTAATGCATTGTTCAGCTTGAATTGTGTCGCTTCAAGAAAGGCAGTAGACGTTTTTGTAGGCACTCGCTCAGATGAATTTCCTGGTTGACGGTTCCGGTCGCAATGTAAATGTTGCTCTTCAAGTACAGATGGCCTGCCACACCAGATATTTCTTCGTGAGCTTTGATAGTTTGATGTACTTGAAAATATCTGCCACCTTTCCCCGTCCGGTTTTCGTATAAAATTCCTGCAGGAAGCTGTTAAAATTCTGCTTTGACGTAAGTTTCATCGTCCTGTACCACGCAATCAAACTTCGTCAACATCGTCTCTGGAGAAATGCAAAGAAGTAATTTGGAGAACTTCAAAAGAGTTCTTCAGAGAACATCAATGAAGATGTTCAGAGAAAAAATAATTAATCAATAAACTTAAAGGAATTTATTCATAGAATTGCGGGAAAGTTCCTGTTCAGGTAGTCATCATCCTCTTTTGATCGCCACAATTGAAGATTACCACGTTCAGAACTTAGACAAAATCTCTTTAATAGTGTCATATAATTTTCGGATAGCCTCGTCAACGCCAACATCGAACATAGGTTGGCAAAGCATTCTCGATCTAGACAATTTCTGCACAAAAATTTTAACAGGAAAGTTCCAAAAAAAATCACCTTAAGGGGGGATATATATTTAGAATGACCAAAAAATACAATTTTTTTTATTGCATAAAAAGATAGTAAATTTCCCGTAAAATACGCTCCTGAAACCTTTTTTTGGAAATTCGAAGCCCAAGTGTTTCATTTCATCGTTTTTCGGAGACGCCTCTTTCGCACACTTGACCGATAGTTAAAACTTTCAAAGCGTTTTTCTCAAAACAGCATTTTCGGAGTTTATGCCGGTAATAACTCGAAAACTAGTTATTCGATGAAGCTGAAACTTATAGGATTTCTTTATCATAGTATTAACTTCTAGATGAATTAAAAATTATTGTAATATTTTTTTTTATTAAATATCGAAAAATGTGATAAAATGGAGGGAAAAATGTGGATTTTTTCAAAAAAGTTACCCCCAAAATTCAATTTTTTTTCTTTTACTTTTTTTTTTCTTTTCATCTACTAAATATAAACGTAATTAATGTAATTTATTTGGGTTAGCAGGTTTCAGATATAAAATGCGACCAGGAGAGCCGGCACAATCAAAATACAATGACTTTTTCAACGCACTCTAACGGCCGCCATTTTGTTGAAAAAAATATTTTTGTACATAACATGGATACACAAAGTTTCCATTGATTTGAGTAAAAACTTCTCCTTGAAAAATAATTTTCAAAAATGAATTTTTTTTGCTCGTTTTAACTGTATATCCCCCCTTAAACCGTCATAAAGAGTGTATCGAATATAAGCTATCCACATTCATTTGCGTTGTACGCATGTATTTGTGATGGTTTTTTATGCCTTTGAACACTACATGCTGTGCGTTTGACTGTCAGCTTTCTTTTGTTTACTTGTTTGTGCGGTTCAAATTCTGCGTTTTCAAAATGTTGCGTATTGAAAAGGAAGTGAAAATTAAGGTTCTGGACACATGGCTAAGTGAGAAGGGTATTACTATGCGAAAATTGGCGAAGCGGTTTGGAATTCATCATGCGAGTGTTAGAACCATCGTTAATAAGTTTGGGGAACACTATTCTTTGGATGAGCTACCAGAAAGAGGCAGAAAACCCGGTTCTTCCAACCCGAAACTGGAGCAGAAAGTGGTATCTCTAATCATGAAGAACAAATCAATGTCAATACGTGATTTGGCCAAAAAAGCAGGAACGAGTGTCGGAATGATCCAGCGTATCAAGAGGCAAAACCACCTGAAGACCTACAAGAAGCAGAAAATCTCGAAACAAAGTGCAGAACAGAAGAAGCGAGCAGCAACAAGGGCCCTGAAATTGTATTCGCGTCTTTTGCAGCGTCCGGATGCATGCGTTTTGATGGACGATGAGACCTATGTAAAGGAGGACTCAAAAACCCTTCCAGGTCCACAATACTTTACTGCCTTCGTTGGAGAGGATGTGAGTGATGCGGACAGGTCGATTCAAGTGGAGAAATTCGGTCGAAAGGTACTGGTATGGCAAGCAATATGTTCCTGTGGTTTGAAGTCAACCATATTTTACCCTACCGGAACTATAAATGCGGCAATATAACTATCTGAATGTCTCCAGAAGAGATTGTTGCCTTTATATAAGAAGCATAGTACACCTCCACTGTTTTGGCCGGATTTACCGTCGGCTCAGTATGCCAAAACCAATTGGCTTGCGGAAAAGGGTATAGATTTCGTTTATAAAAATATCAATCCACCAAATTGCCCTCAGCTTCGACCCATCGAACGTTACTGGGCAATCGTGAAGAGGGTCTTCAAGAAGACTGGTAAGGCAGCTGGAAATATGCAGGAGTTCAAAAAAATTCGGGCTCAAGCGTCCAAAAAATGCGATGCAACACTTGTCCGGAACTTGATGAAGAGCATTCGATCCAAAGTTCGAAAATTCGTGAAGGAATAACTTAAACTTCATCCGGTCTTCATTATGTTCAAGTTTAACCTCGTACAATAAAGAATCAATTTTTTGTATGAATAAAATATCGGTTTTCAACATAATTTGAAAGAAAGTTTGTGGATAGCTTATTTTCGATACACTTCTTACTCTCCTTGGGCGTAAAATTAATAAAGGGAGATGAAATCCACAAAATCGACTACTTTAAGAAGGTTTACTGAAACATCATCAAGTGAGACTCAACTACGAGTTCAATAGAACAACCCGTCGATGATAATTGCGTACCCTGTTGATAACAGAACAATTTCAAGTTGCACATGTACTCGTTTTACAGGTGGGTTATTTCAAAATTAGGGTAAAAATAAAACGTGGTTTCTATTCCTCCGGAGACCTGCAAATTGATCTCTTACAAGTTTGCCAGTCTTTTTGGGCGACAGTCTATCTGACGAACACGTTGTTCTAGCTGCTAGTAATTTAGGGGCTATTCATAAGCCACGTGGACTTTTCTGGGGGGAGAAGGATGGGGGTATGACCAAAGTCTACGCTCCTTATAAAATATTAAAAAAAAGTATTCAGAACGGTGGCTGAGATTTTCAAAAATGAGTCTACCTGGTTTATGAACAGTCCCTTACCACTTTTCGGTCAAACATTGAGTGATATTGATATCATCATGAATATGATTTCCACTGCTGACCTGATTCTCAAGCCATATTTCAATGCTGGACCCACTGGAATTCACACACTATTTGGTCCTGCTCGGGTAATCATCATCAGTTGCCTTTCACTGCGCTCATCAACTCCAGCGATCATCGTGAAATGAGAATCGTAAAGTATACTAATAGGATGAGACGTTTTTATCATCAGTCATTTAATGACAATATTTTTTACAGATTGTAGCTTTGGCCAAGAATGATCTCTAATATTAAAAATAATAATAAAACTCACACAATTACAGCCAATTAAATTTCACTAATTAAATTCTAAATTTTCAAATTAATTTGAGTCGCTGGAATGAATACAAATATTGTTGAACTCATTATGATTGAGACTGTAAAATTGGCGCAGATAAAAGAAAAAGAAAAGAAAAAAGAAACAGACAGGCCAATGACGATGTTCTCGCATAAACCACAATGGTGACAAAAGTCCACCTTTGCAAGTAATCTCGATGAAGAGCCTTTGTTCTATCCAATCATTCATATTTTATTCACGAGTCCTTCCTGTTTCGTCCCTCTATCCGAGAGCAGGCCCCTAATTGACGGTTAAATGCAATGTCATATCTCGTGCAAACGAAAGAAAAATCGTTATCCGATTTGATCTCAATAAAAATCGCATTAAAAATGAAAAATTACACGTCAAAATACAGACCCTCCTCAATCCACGTTTCCAACTCCCTGTTTATGATCGATCCATTCAGCAGCGCCAGAGCTCTGAACAACCACGAAAGCAAACCTGCAACGGTAGGAAATGATTATAATTTTATCATGAGATATGCAACTTTTCTCGTTTCCGTTCTGATTTTCCCTTCAGCTTTCATTTTTTTTCTGTAAACTCATCGTCGCTTGATGGGTCTTTCGTTAGCTGAAGAAGGGAGCTACGGCAGCTTCAATAATAATAAGAAGAAAAGAGAAATCTGACTTCGACTTTTTCACTTTCCTTGCATATCGAGCTTCTATGATACGTCCCATCACCAACCCGACCAAACAATCCTCTTCCAGACAGGAATCCCGGAGCTTCTTTTTATAATCCACTCTCCGATAAAACTTACCTTACATAATTTGCTCATCAGTCTTCGTCTCCTTGGACGCGTCGAGTTCAATTTTTTTCACACCACTTTTTTTTTACTTCCGCTCTACCTTGGTGCCTGAATTCCAAGGTGCTTTATCTAGCGGAATGACGTGTGACGATGGAAGAGCTGCAATCTACCGACACAAACACCGCCACCGACTTCCGCCATTCAATCCAATTTCATAATCCAATGCATAGCTGATAAGACCTTTTAGTGCGGCAGAGAGATGCAATGGCTGCGTTTGACGCGATGTTAGATGCACAGATAAAAAGAAACATTGAATTTTCTGCGTTATCTAATGCACATAAAGGGAATGCCAGATTTGCCAGAATATAATGGGATATTTCATGTAAATTTAAGCCAGATAACGCCTGAATCCAGCCTGTTGTATGAAAGATTGCTAATATTGTTGTATGGCACATGAAAAGTTGCAAACAATTTCGTTGTTTACGCCTCCTTGAGATTGGATTTAAACAAGGGAATATTTTACACGCTTGTTAAAATAAATTATTTTTTTCTGTGTGGCAGAGGCAGAGACGCAATTCACCTTGAAAAGTTTCACGCCGTCGTTGGCTTCCGTTACGTTGGAATTGAGATAAGTCGATCGTAGTTAAGTCTATTCGATTGTCGTTTGATCGAATTACCGTCGCTGAGTTTGTTTGTTTTTCAATTCTTCCTATCGCAGTATCATTCGAGAAAAATAAGAATTTGGCAAAAATCGTCACCGCCACCCAACTGGTTGAAATTTACGAAAACTGCATCAAAATTATATCAAATTATACAAAGTTAGTTTCATCATGGCAATGCGATAAATATCATTGTTATCATGCGTTTCATCAATGAAATAATAACTGTTAAGGTTGATTAAAGAGTTCTCAGGTCATGATTAAGGCAAGAGTTGGGATGTTTTGACTAGATGTCTATTTTGAGAGGATCGTTATCTGTAATACAAAACTATATCTAATTGTTTCAAGGGTTAAGAATGTATGGCAGCTGTGGTTGTGGCTTCTTCTTGATTCGAAAAAAGCAATTAATGCGACGATTCTTGAGATTTGACTTATTCAATATGAAAAGAGTTAAAAAGCAAAATTTCTAAATTTAGATTTAGCGCAAAATAAGCTCAGTTTTGAACTGTTCACTTCAGTTTTTTTCAAATAGGCATTTCCTCATCATTTTGCGTCAACAGCATATTACAATGCAAATAACATATTGATGTCACAAGAATTGACTCAAAACAAAACCCTGTATAAGTACGTCTGAGGTCGAATAGCAGATGAAATACGTATGATGGTATAAGCGATAGTGAAACAATGATAGTGGAATTATAAAGCTCAAATTTAATGTTTCAACGGTTTAACATAGTGACACGCCAATACACGCCACCGCCGACCAAAAACATCGGCGTCACGCCGTAACGCCGCCATCGCCGAGGCGAAAATTGCCCGCCATAGATGAGTATGGGCATGACGACACAAGGAGCTTCCCTAGTAGCACATTTGCTGCCATTTGGATGAGATAACATAAATATGGCTTCCTTAGTCATAATCCAGTTACTACAACTAATTATAATCTTAGTGTGCTACTTGGGTTTCGCTTCGGCCTTTGCACCGCCGCACAGTGATTGGAAAAGCCTTTTTTCACAGTGAAATTAATAACTCCTAAGGGTTACGTTCTCGAATCATGAAGCCTTCTACAAAGTTGTACCTAAATATTTTGTGCATCTTGTGGTGGTTTCGTAGTTCCAAACTTTACCTCTAGGGCGGTGCTGTTGCTAACTTTTGAACGAAATACAGAAGGGTGAAGTCAAAGGCAAATTTGTAGGGAATATAATTTCAAGCAACTTAGCTTAAGACCATGATTCTAGCTTTCTTAAATTTTTCCAACTCTTCATTCGACCATGATGGAGCTATTTTTCTGCTCTGAATCAGGGTGTCTCTAAAAAGGCGTTTTTTTTTTTATCATATCCTTTTTGTATCCCATTCTTAGAAAAAGTGATTTCCAAACAATATATAGAGAACGTCATAGCGCACATTTTTGCATAATAACGTTTTTTAATACAGCTTATCATTCAAAAGTTAGGAGTAATTTTAACTAAAACATGTGTTTATTCTTTTCGACCTTATGATTGTTTAGGCGAGAATAGGCCAGAAAACCATCAAGTTCTTTTTTTATGCGTATAAAGCAACATAACGCTAAAGAAATGAGTCCGGGTATTCCTGGGGCACACGAGCGGGAACTGCTTATAATCGGGCACGTTTTTCGTTAAAATTACCCCTAACTTTTCAACAAAAAATTTACCCAAACACTTAATTTGGCAAAACATGCATCATGTTTTTTCTCTACACTTCGTTTTAAGAATATTTTTTCCATATAATCGAAACTAAAAAGTTATAATGAAAAAAAAAAGGTTTTTAAGCGACACCCTTATCTAAACCAGCAAAATAGCTCCGAACTAAGGCAGTGCGCAAGTGCCGGACGCTCCAGTCGTAACCCTTAGGAGTTATTCATTTTGCCGTGAAATAAGGCTTTTCCGATCACTGTGCGTCGCTATAGCCATGGATCATAACCTCCAATTAACCCAAGGACCCTTCTGAGGTGGTGGTGCAGTTAACAAATCGTCGTCTGTTGCTCCGATCTTCTGTTGTTCACCACAGTAACCTCCGTTTTGTGATGGGCTAACTCCGGTTGTCCAGAGCGCATCCATCCCTCCATTATGGCTATGGAGTGTGGGGCCGTTAACTCCACCTCTTCTCTGAATTCACCATAGATTTTTAGGGTTATGTTGTCCGTGAAACCGACAATCTTAACCCCGATAGCGAAAGTGAGTTTATTTCCTGTGAATTACAACACTTCGTCATACATCGTGTTCTACAACACCGAACCCAGGAACGAACCTTGCGGAACTCCTGCGGTAACTTCGACACGATCCTGACCAGCTTCTGCATTGTAAACCAGTACTAGATTCTGGGAGTTATTTCCCAGAAACCTGTACAGGTATCCATGAACAAGAAGCTGAGACCTACGTTTACCTGCCATATCTGAGTATAGATATGGCGACACTACCCAAGCAGGAACGAATAGCTGAATAACTGGTATTTAAGAGCTCAGATTAAGAGGTAAAATACTTAAACAAAATACCTAAGAATTACAAGCAAAATATCACGCGAATAACGCGGAATACCCGAGCAGGACCGAATAACTCGATAACTGGCCTTGTTATTTATGAGCTCAGATTAAGAGGTAAAATACCTAAGAATAATACCATAAAATTGTTCCCACAATGTTATGCGAATACTTAATTTAGGTAAGACAATACCAAAATAGTACCTCTCAAGTATTCCCAGGTATCCAAAATAACAAGTTTTGATATTCGAGAAATATTTTGCTTGCAATTCTTAGGTATTTTACCTCTTAATCTGAGCTCTCTTATACCAAGGCCAGTTATCAAGATCAAAATTAGGTATTGGTCTCACGGCCATCATACGACAATGAAAACAACCGGCCATCTCACTATCACGAGATGAAACAAACCATCATGAGATTTTTTGTCATTTTCAAACTATCATGCAGTCATGAGATTTTTTCTCAAATGATTTTATTATCTAAATTTATAACCAGTCTACTAGAACTTAGCTATGACATAATATGTAATATGTAGTCGAAAGAGTGCAAACTATATCTGCAGTTTTGCGGTGAAACTCACAACAATAATTATAAATGTGCGGTTCATCTCCCATCGTAGTCACCCGAATACCTTTTGGGTATTTTCATAACTTGTCCGGGGGTAAGATTCGAACTCGTGACTTTGGCGTGAGAGGAATGGTTGTTAACCACTACGCCGGGGTCGCCCCTCCTTTTTTTAAGACGTATTTCATCAAAAATCGTAGGTCATTACTCAGCGAAAATGACATTTGCGAGCCCTGGACGCCTACCCATCGTGTGATAGTGAACATAGTCCGCGATTGAATTCAGTCTTTTTGGTTATTTTTTGATAGCAGGTTATTTCACTTCTCATTTTATTTCCCTCATTTTTGCACCTTACCGAATGATGGCTGGTGACTAGATCACAAGCAAGCAACTTATATGGTTCCTCGTGGTTGCGCGGTAGGCTGCTAACCTACTTGGATCAACCGGCTGCTTAGGCAACCCGTCAGTGTATCCGCTAGGAAACCTCCCCCCTATGTCACGTTTTGTCACAAATTTACTAACCCCCTATGAAAAAATTCTTAACCCTCGTGGCAAAAACAAAAAAAAATCATATTGGGATTTAACTTTCAAACATGCTTATATTTTTTTCAAATATAAAATATTTACACAAGAAAGGAGAAAAATTCTCACTGCACAATTATTTCTCTTCGATCCACGCCATATAGAGGTCTTCTTATGGTCTTCGATTGCTACGATCGGATGTGTTTCAACAACCTGCGGTTCGCCGACCGATGCTTCTTTCATATCCATTTCATTTTCATCCATCCATTCAAACTTTTCAGAAGTACCAGCACTTCAGGCTGACTTTTTGCAGAAATCCGCAGCGGAAGGACCTTCTTTTCCGATTGAGTTATTTTGAGCACTTTCTTATGTTCTTTCTACATAACCTGGGATGCGAAATAAAAGCGATTGAAAGCGCTTCTCCCGGGAGCATTCGTAGCGATTAAAATTGCATCCAAATTATGTTAAAGTGATGAACAGCTACCTGTATAACTTTTCGGTATCGCGGATTTTCATCCGGACTTACTAGACCATCCTTTTTCATGATCGAATCAAATTCCTCCAATTCTTATAGACGCTTGAAGCCAACAGCATGAGAGTAAGCAGTTGATGAGGAGTGCTTTCCCGACCGTATGGCAATATAAGTCGGACCTGAGTAGCCAACAGCTTCTGGTTGCCCTAATCCGTTGTGTTTCACCTCTATACCAGCTGTAACAGATGGGATCAGCTTATGGCGTGAATCCACAACCCAATCATGATCCGGAAGAGTAACCTTGTATTCAACGTGCATAAGCATAGGCGCTTGTTTGGTGGCTGCAGTCAATCCGATCACTTTGGCTTTATCATCCTGCCCAAGAAAAGCAACTTCATCTGGTCCAACTAATTACGCCATCTGCTCAAGAGATCTGATGGTGGCGGTACAAATTCGCCCATCTTGATGGTCCACATGCTTTGCATTACTCGCGTTAAGAAATTTTACTGGTACCGTTTTGACGTGCATTTTTCCCTCTGTTGTATTAATTCGACGAGGCAGTAATCTAAGGTACTTTGCATATCTACTAAGACGAAATCCTTGTTTATGTAGTGCCAACGTGAGCTCATCCATTGATGCTTCTGACGCTTTCGAACTGTCGTTTTTCTTGAGCTGTTGAACCGTGCAATGCAATGCCACAAATTGATTTCAGTATAGATCTGACTGTTGTTCCTCCAGATGTGACCGACCGATAGTTGTCCTTGTACTGGGAAAGTTTGCTATAATTGTGCAAAATTTTATTGTTTAATTTTGCTACAGGGTTATTTAAATTGCTACATACCTGCTTCTGGGATTGCTTCAATCAATTTCTGCTTCGGAGACATAACCTGATCCTTACGTTTTTGCTGCCTCTCCTGTTCAGAAATGTTTGTCTTCAAATCATATCTACAGTTTCAATTTTTTATTGGATAATTTACTAAGCTCTTGAATTTCCCCGTTTGTCTTAATGACCCGCTGAGTAACGCACTTTGAGTTGCAGAACTTGTCTTGAAACATCGTTCAGTTCAACTTTTTTATGCTCTTCTAGAGGCGCAGAACGCTTTGGGCAACTCGATGTACTTGGCAACAAGGATCGAATGATTCGTGCTCTGACTGGAAAACTACAGGAAGGGCTCAATATTCAGTATGCTAATAAATAAATATTATGATGGTATAACTAATAATAATCGACATATGATATGCAGCTTGGTGCCTCTAAATTTATAGAAAAACATCTTAAGATACAATGCAATAAAATATCGATACTATCTGGAATAATTTTCTTGTTACCTTGAAGCAAATAAAATTTCATTATTTTTATTATTCTTTAAATAATGAATTTAATATGTTTGATGATATGACAGAAATAATACGATGTGCTAATGAAATACAAAATAATGTACATGCAATAATAAAATACAGATATTTGTATCTTCCGTTGCGCTGTTAGATGATTGAAACATTGAAATGGCAAAAATTTCCAAAGTGATATAATAAAAAAAAACAGTAGCATAAAACCCAAAAACGGAAACATAATAAATCCACAACTAAGTAAAAGAAAAAAAAAATAAATTCTCCGATAACTCTTGTTTCCTGCTGGGCCTATAAATGATTCTTTGTGCCCGTGAAGTAGAAAACGAAGGATCATGAACAATAATAGTTTTTGAATTGTTAAATCTGTTTGGATAAAAAATGAAAAATAAAACATTTTTGTTGAATTTTTCGTATTTAATCCTTTCCAAACAAACGTGATAAACCTATCTATCTTTTCAAATACATAACGTGAGTTAGGTGGGCTAAAAATTACAACGATGCATGTATGCTAGGCTAAAAAAGAATAGAAAACATTGTGAAGGGATGTCATAATATAAAATGATAATAACAATTATATTTGTGATTTCTGCATGTCTACAGATTGTGGTTCTGTTGCAGTTATAGATGATCATCGCCACGAGGGAAAAATAGTGAATATTATTATACAATACTTGAGAATTCCTGGATGACCTGAAATTAAATACCGTATAAAGAATACTTCCATTTTTCATCATGCAAAACACAGTGCATCCCAAATCTCGATAATCTGAAACCAATTTATATTCAATAATATACTATCATATCATAACATCAACAAGAGGTGAAAAATGCATTTTGCCACTATTTCCCGCAATGTCCTTTCATGTTACTGGGATGGATCTAAGGGAAGAATGATCCCAAAGCGCGCTGTAACTACGAACCTAATGTGAATAGTAAAATTCTCAATGTAACCTCCAGCAAGTAGAGAAGGGTTAATTTATACTAGTTAAGAACTATATTTAAAAATTCTGGCAGAACCCCACTTTCAATACGTCAAATGAAAGCTTTCAATCTATATTTCGAAGGAAAAATATCGAAACTGAGCCAAAATTTCGTTTTTGTATTATTAATCACGTTTGCCAAAACTGGAAAACTGCACCAATTTGCACCATAGTTTAAAGTGTTGGTTCCTTTGATGGCCAATCGCATGTGTTTCTTATAGGAGTGACCATAATTGAAACACATTTATGGCCAAGTGGTGCAAGAAATCAGAAATTTTAAAGAAAATGGATTAAGTCTCTCTTTTGATTTCCGACCAAATTCTAAAGCTTCGATAGCTGGAGACGTACTATTTAAATGTGATCTACTAAACGAAAGGTATCTTAAAACGATTTGCTTCACCAGTTGGCGCATATTCTACAGCTTACCCATGATTTTTCTATAGTTCAAACAATACCACTTTTATTTTTTAACCAACAACAATTTTGTTTTGATTCTAAAAGCATTGCGAAGGATTGAAAATAACAAGCATTTATTATTGAATCAAAAGAGAAGATTTTTTGAAAGAATGCACTTTTGCATTGATTCGACCAAAGCGGTTGAATTTGAAAAAAAAAACAAATATTGTTTTTTATATTGGAACCATAGGAACAATGAGAAATTTTGTTAAATTTTTTGGTGATTGTTGATTCTACAAAATTATTTTGTTGCAGCAATAATGATTTCTGTTAGAAAATTAATTGACTAACAATATTGGATTCGACAAAAAATGATTCTAATCATTGCGTTCAATCATCCAATATTCCTCTGCGTGTAGCCTACATCAAATGCACTTGTTACTGCGTCGGTTGTTCTATGTTTCTGCCATCATTAATTAGTCGTACACAGCGCGCCCTTATTCATATACTTCATGGATCAAAAGGAAAACTAGGGTTAGTATATAAGAAAATATAAATAATAATAATTAGATTATAGTAATTGACAAACGTTAATATTATGCATTGCATAAAATACTGTTGCAATCTTTTAACTGAATTTAAGGGGGGATATACAGTTGGAATAACCAAAAATTTCAATATTTTATTATGCATAAAAAGTTTGTAAATTTCCCGTCGAATACGCTCTCTAAACATTTTTTTCGAAATTCGAACTCAAAGTGTTTCGTTTCATCGTTTCATCGAAGACGCCTTCTTCGCGCGCAGACCGATAATTAAAACTTTCAACGCGTTTTTCTCAAAACAGCGTTTTCGGAGTTTATGCCGGTGATAACTCGAAAACTGATTATTTGATTATGCTGTAACTTATAGGATTTCCTTATAATAGTATTACCTTTTTTATAAATTAAAAATTATTGTAATATTTTATTATTAAATTTGAAAAAATGTGATAAAATGGTGGAAAAAATGTGGATTTTTTCAAAAAAGAGCAAATTTTTTTTCTTAACTTTTTTTTAATTCATCTACTAACTGTAAATATAATTAATGTAATTTTCTTGGATTAGCAGGTTTCAGATTTAAATTGCAATTAAGAGAGCTGGCACAAGCAAAATGCAATGACTTTTTTAACGCACTCTAACGGCCGCCATTTTATTGAAAAAAATGAAAAAATAGTTTTGTATATCACATGGATACACTTATAATTGTTAAAAAGTTTCGATTGATTTGAGTTGAAACTTCCCCTTAAAATTTTA